>OZ023274.1:39808219-39919925 GCA_964007475.1 Hybos culiciformis | reverse complement strand
TGGAATGTGTTTTATAATATATTTTCATCTTAAAAACCATAATTGAAACAAAGTTTAAAAATTCATATATTTCCTAAAAAAAAATTAAATTTTTGTTCTTTTTGGTAAATATCCCAAAGTAAAAGAACAAAAAAAAAAATAAATGTGTTCAGAACTTTTTTATTTTAGATATAAATATATGTATATATAAAATGAACAATGTTACATAACATATAAAAAATTTCAAAGTTTAACATAAGTAAACAAAATATTTGTTCAAGAAATTTTTTCAACAAAATAAAATTAAAGCTAAAATATAATAAAAAAAATATTAACATGATTATTTGATTATTCAGTTCTCTATCGTCAACTTAATTTTTTATTAAATTTACGTTATTTATGTAGTAATAATAATAAGATATAATTTTCCGTCTTCAAGAATACCACATCATACAAAAATTTTGAATGTTCTGTATAAATATAGTTAGAATAAGATTTAGAACTATTTCAGTTGCAAATGTAAACTTATATCGACAATCAATCTTTATTACAAATAATTTTCTGGATATAATAAAAAAAATTTATAGCTTTGTTAGCTAATTAGAGCAAGAAAGAGATAAGACACACGCTAAAGTGGGATCGATTCCTCTTAAAAATGGATAATTCGTATTTTGGGGATGGTTAGAAAAAGTATAGATACAGTTGAAAAATACTGAATTCGAGAAAACAGCTATACAACTCCAGATATAAAATGTCATTTGCTTTCCTTAAATCAGTTTTAAACATACTTTATACAAATTTCTCATACTTAATACAAATTTCAACTGGCACAAAAAATTATAATTTAATAATTATAAAAACCTTCAATTGTTATAAAATAAATTTATTTGATTTACAATAACATAATTAATTATTATTAATTGGATAAATGAATAATTATTAGCCTTTAAAAAATATTTTATAAATTAATGCACTTAATGAAAAATTAATTATTATACTATACTATATATAATGAACTTATGTTGAGTAATAAATATGTGTCAACCGTAATTAAACCATATAACAAGATTAATAATTATCCTTTTTACGGTTAAATTGCTTTTTAAATAAAATACGTTTACAATCAAATAAATTCCAGAACAATCTTTTAACTTGACTTTTTTGATAATTTCCTTTTAAAAATTTTATATGAAAAACATTTACGAAATATAGAATAATTGGCTGAAGCAATATAACATACTGTTCGAAAGAATTACGAATTGAATTTGCATTTATGTACAAGGACTTTTTTCATTGCAAAAAAATTCTATTTTTATAATAATTATTTTTTGATTACATATTTGAAAAGTTTGAAAAGTTTACTATTAGTAGAGATCCTAGAATCTCCAATCTTTCTTCACAAATCATATACCATTTTGCTATAAACTGGAAGAAATACAAAGGTTCGAACCTTTTTCAAAAGCAGAGAAAAAATGAAAATCCAATAAAATACAAATTTAGAATGAAAAAACCTTTTGGAAAAATGTTCATGAGAACGATAACTTTTTCCAATAAACATAAATAAAATTGCAATACAATCAAAACTTTGTATAAAAATATTAAGTGGAAATTATTTTCATTACGATGAGAATATTGACACATAATAAATATTCAACATTATTTATTATTGCAAATATTAGGCAATGTAAAATAATTTAATTAGGATATCTACAAATATGTATACAGTACGTCATAAATTAATAAGCATACAGAAATAATGTAATATTTTTAATGTGGTTCATCAAATGTTAATACATCACTTTGAATTGTAAGCCAACTTTTCCATTCCTTACAGTAAAAAAAGGTCTTTTTTACTCTTCAAAAGTATAGCCGGCGGTGACGTGGGAACTTTTTAAAAATTTAAAAATAATAAGTTATTTTAAAAAGTGTAAAAAGTAATAAATGAAATGTACATTTGATTCCTAATAGTGAATTCGTTACTAGAATTATATAAAAACTTAACCATTTATTGATTTAAAGTTACCAAAAATAGATTAAAGCAGTAAAAAATAACATTTTTAAAATTAAAAATTAATCTAAATTGTGCAAAATGAATTTTACATTCATTTAACCCATTTTAAGTTTAAAATTAACAAAAAAAAAAAATTATAATGTATTCATAATGATATAAATTTATTATCTTATTTTAGTAAAACCAGTTTTATTCTAAAAAAAGATGAATAATTATTAAAAAAAGATGAAAAAATTGTAAATTACCTTAAAATGTGTAAATCGAGCTTACACTTGTTTCTGAGTAAAAAAAACCCATTTTTTTTACTGTGGTAAATTCTGTAAAATAATAATTTTAAAAAACAATTTCCTATATAACAATTCTGAAGAATTCTGAATTTCTGAATAACTTACTAAATGTCATAGAGAAAGCGAAAGATATGCCTTTATTATTACTGAAGTAATTCATTTTACTAAGTTACTTCATGTTTCTTCACGAATAAACCCTGCAACCTGTGACGAAGCATCAGTAAACGTAGTAAAAACATTTGTTCTGCATTTTGAAGAAAAATATTTGTTGTTTTTACAGTAACAGATTTCTTAAAGGGCTGTTTCTTCTATATTATTTGTAAATTTTGCCTATAAAAATAAATCTTACCAATTCCGTATCAGGAATAAAAATATTTTTATTTATTATTATTTAAGTTTTATTATTTTATTTTATTATTTTTTTTTAATTATTTTCTTTTTTAATCATGATCTTATTATTTTCTTTATTATTATTTTATATATTTTTTTTTAACTTTTTTTTTATTTTCTTCAAGTTTCGAACCTCGCTCTTTAGCATTACCCTAAAACTCAGCAATAGGTTTAAAATTATAGATTTTAAACAAAATTGCAATTTGTAAAAAGTACTAATTTTTTTTCGATTTTGTTATTTATCAATCAAACTTTATGTAAAGATTAACTTAAGCAAACGTTCAAAACAAACTATACAATTCTATGTAGATCCTTTGTGAACATTTATTTTTACTTCCTAATATAGGCATTTTTAACTATTAAATTTATAGAAAAAATACCATCAACAGTCAGAAGTTCAATATTATGGACGTATTTTTTTTGGTGTGCCACAATAATAAGGTGGTTAAACAAATTAATTTCGAAAACATAACTACAGCAATAAAATTAATTACATTGGTTTTTAAAAATATTATTACTAGCCGGAGAAGCGATAAATGAGTAAATAATTAATGGCTGATACATTTTTATGATGTGTAAAAATAAATAAGATAACAAATGTAAATTTATATAAAAATGAAACGAATATTGTATAAAATAATATACAAGATTTTTTGTATACAACAAATTAAACCTATTAAAGTATAATTAATATAAAAAAAAAATCCTTTATGTATTCAACCATTTAATATTATAATATATGTACAGATATTTTTAATGAAATTAATTTTCTGAAAAAGAATTATCGTTATAATTATTACTATTATTTTCTTTTTATTATTAATTCCACAAATGTCATTAATTTAATATTTTATATACACGAAGGCAATAATGTGAGATAGATGAGGATTTATGTAAATTATAAATTTCAGGCATTATTAGTCTGCTTTTAATATGTTTTGTTATTAACTAAAATCATCTTAATTGGTATATTAAAATAATATTATTCTTTTTATGGTTCAAGGGTATTTCAAGTGTTTTGGTTGTCATTTTGTATAGATAAAATTTAATAGATTTAGTCTTTCCAAATATTGTATATCAAATCACCTTAATATTGAATCAGTAATCTTTTAATTAAAGAAATATTAATTAATACTATATAATAGATACAATTTAAATAATAGACAAAATATCCGAAAAATTATATCAAATTGTTAATAAAATATAAAATTTAATGCAAAAATCTATCAAAAAAACTTTTAATCATTATTGTACGCTTTGGTGAAATCCAAAATGAAAGAACGAAATCTCCACTTGTAACAATAGAATTATTAATTTGTCTTCTTTTGCTTTATTTGCAATGTAATTTTTCATAGAAAATTACAACACTTTTACAAACAATTTTTAACGAATTAAAAAAATTGACTAACTATTGGGTTCATCATCTCAACTAATTATTAAAATCAAGCGAAAATTTTGGGTCTTAAAATGAAAGAAAATAAAAAAATGACAGGTATTAAGGAATAAAATTTTATTTTAATATAAAAAAATTTTAAATTCTCAAACTCGAACAATTATGATGCTATGAGAAACATAATTTTCACTTAATTTCCGTTCTTGTGTGAACTAAAAATAAATAATAACTCATACATTAATTAAAAAATTATTGTTGAAGAAAAACCGATCACTCACTTCTATGAGCATACCTTATATTGAAAGCATCAAGAACTTTCAATTCAATATGCTTTATTCTCTAAAAAAAAATTATAGTAATTTTGTTATGTATATAAGTATTTAATAATTTATATAACAATCTCTTCAAAATCGTACAACATCCTAAAAAAAAACATAAATTTGTATTAAACTTTATGAAAGGATTAAGGAAAAAAAATGTTTATGACATTTTTCAAGCATCACGTCCTTATAATCCCAAATTAATAAAAAAACAACTTTTCACCTAAATAAAGGTCAATTTTCACTTAATCGAAAATTCTTTTTACACATCGGTATGTCAACGTCATGCATATAAAAAAAAACTCATATTACTGAATAAAAAATTATTTTCCTAGAAACAAGCATAGTAATAGTAGATTATTGTATATGTAAACTAAATTTGTTATTAATTAAGAGTTCTGTATACACAAAAATACATTGACACGAGTCAATACTTATATCACAAGACCGAAGGTCGAGTGATATAAATTGACAAGTGTCAATGTATTTTTGTATAAATACAGAACGAGTTGTATAACAAATTTTGTTTACATATCCAATATACTGTTTTAATGCGTAGGGGAGAGGTAGTTGCAAAGAGAGAATATTTTTTCTTCTCATTTTGTCTCTTTTTTTTTTTGTATTTGGCTGTATTGAAATATTGTGAGAGTTATTATGTTTGTTTAGGTATTACGTAATATTCAATACGAAACATCTAAATGATTTCATTATTTACGCTGATGCATCTAAATTTTTTCATCATTTACGCATATAAATGATTGCATGTGTATTGACGCATATAATACTCCATTTAGTGATCTAAATTCTATAGCACTAAATACAACATAACGATCCCCAACGCATTAAAACATTTTAATGCGTTGGGGATCGTTAAGTTGTATTTAGTGCTATAGAATTTAGATCACTAAATGGAGTATTATATGCGTCAATACACATGCATTCATTTAGATGCATCTGCGTAAATAATGAAAAAATTTAGATGAATCAGCGTATATAATGAAAAAATTTAGATGCATCAGCGTAAATAATGAAATCATTTAGATGTTTCGTATTGAATATTACGTAATACCTAAACAAACATAATATCTCTCACAATATTTCAATACAGAAAAAAAAATGAGAAAAATGAGAAGAAAAAATATTCTCTCTTTGCAACTAACTCTCCCCTACGCATTAAAAGAGTATATTGGATATGTAAACAAAATTTGTTATACAATTCGTTCTGTATTTACACAAAAATACATTGACACTTGTCAATTTATATCACTCGACCTTCGGTCTTGTGATATAAGTATTGACTCGTGTCAATGTATTTTTGTGTATACAGAACTCTTAATTAATAACAAATTTAGTTCACATATACAATAATCTACTATTATTATGGTACATGTAACGTGATATCAGTTATTAAATTCTGATAAAATATTTAAAGAATAAAAATTAGTGTTCATTCATAGCAAAAAAGGCTACAAAAATGTAATTGTTGTTTAATAAAGATGTTTTTAAGTCGTTTTCCATCAAAAATGAACAAACGTACTACATATATATGTTTTTCATTAAAGGCGGCCGTCCGCCGGTCCAACCACTGAAATACTTACAACTTTTGAATCAGCCAAGCGATTTTCATGCGTTAAAAGCCGAACTAAATCTTGTTCACTTTCATCTCGACTAAAAATTGAGATTTAATTATTTGAGTTTCGGAGTTGGAGGCTATCAACCAGACAAGGGTCTTATACCTTGTTTACACCAAGGGATTAAAAGCGGATTGAAATAGGATCTTTCTCTGATTTGAAACTCGCATTTTCATATAAAAAATTTTCTCGGTTTGGAAGTTGGATTGGCCAATCCGAGAAAAATTTCAGGGATGAATTGAAAAAAATTGGAATAAAACATAGCATAATTTACTAAATATCATTGAGGCACAATAAACGAAGTTGTGTTTGTATGGAAATTTGTGGCAAGTGACAATTTAATTTTTGACAATTGTAATAAAAAATAGTATATGGAGAAAAAAAAATCAAAAATATTTTAAAATTTTGGAAAAAATATATATTTTTTTTTTAAATTAATATTTAACTTAATTTGAGTAGAAAAGAAAACTTTATTTTTTTTTATTATTTATTTCAGAATTTTAGGTAGGTATTTCATCATTAATTTCATCAATTTTTTATTTGTAAATTTTTTGTACAAATTTAATTTTTTTTAATGTCAAATAAGTCCCACTTTTTTTTGGTGTAAACTTACGTTTTGAATCATAGGATTAAAGTAGGATTAAAGTATGGTTCCATTTTGGTGTAAACAAGGTATTAATAATTTTTGCGTACATTTTGTTTTAATTTTTATAAATTTTTAATGAATTTTGATTCAAATAAATATGTGGGTAGATAGAAGTTTATTAGAGGAATTTAAAAAACTGTTTACAGCCCAAGGACTCATACAAGGGTTTTGGATTTCGTTGAAAATTATTATATGTATTTGTGAATATGACTAAATTATTATATTAGTAGGTATAATGAATGAAGGGACTTTAAAAATTATATGTTTAGCCCTTAATTGTGACCGAGCTATCTTAAAATTAAAGTATTTTGAAAACGGGCCCCAAACTTCATTTGTGAAGTACTGTTCTATATATTTTACTAACTTGTCATACCATCAAGTTTTTCAATATATCCCTTAATGAAAATGTGCTAAAAATAAAGAAACAAACAGGAAATTCATGAATATTTAAAAAAAAAGTTTCGAATGACGAAAGTTTTAAAACGTTATTTTGATAGAAACTAAAATTCTTAACGAAAAAACTTAAAATCGAACTTATAATCGAAAATAATATGAATTCTTATTTTGTCTTATTTTAATTATAAAACTGACAAATATTTAGGACTAAACTACATAGTCAAAGGATAAAGAATTATAAATAATCAAAGAATTCATAAGAAAAATAATTTTTTATTTTTTAATTTTCATTTCTTGAAATTCAAAATTCAAATAGATCTTCTATTGAAATAATTTATATTTTACCATAAAATACAAGTGGTATATGTATATTTATTTCACAAATCGTAAGAAAGCATTTATAATTGAGAATTAATGAAAATTTAAATTAAAGGCAGTTTACATAAAATATATTAACTCAAACTGTATTAGATAGTTTTGGATGTATTTATCGGATTGACGTCAACTTATAACTTCATATCAATTAATGGCCTCTTAGGGTCGATCGTTCTGCATTATATGTAGAGACTGTTATTTTGAAGATTATTATGTTATATTTTAATATGTTATATATTATTGGAAAAATGTTATTATAGTACTATAATTATAATTAGGTATAATTTTCTTAAATTAAAACATAAACTTACACATGAATCTGCACAATACGTTTTATTTTTCTATGTAATATTTATGGTATACACCGCTTTGCGTTCATTTCGTTTTGCGTTTTTTCGAAGTTGCGTCTTTGCTGAATTAGTACTGAAGCTAAACGAACTTCAAAATTGATTAGTTAAAAAAGAGAGAGAACTTAATTTTTTACAGTTGATTTATTGAAGGTTGAAACAAGAAAGACAAGAATGACTTAAAATTAAATATAACAAACAAAAAAACCATTACTGAACTTTACTTTACTGTACAAATTATTGAAATAAAAAATTGACCAAAAATGCCAATTTGGCAAAATTAACAATGAAAATATAGATAAGAATTGCATGTGAAATTGAAACCAGTGTAAAATGCTTAAGTTTGTGAGAATTACACAAGTTGCAATTTCACATGCAATATTTATTTTGTTCATATGATGAACATAGTCCCAACTAAACAATAAATTCCTGAGGTGCTGGTGATCTGGGTTGGTTCGCTGCTGAAGGTGGTGTATCATCTTGGGCAGCTGATGACCTTTTATAACAGTTGAAACATACAAAGATGAAAATTCCCATCAAACATATCAATGTTGTGTACGAAATTGTGTAATGATGTACATGATGAGGTGATAATTTCACTGATGATTCATTTTCCTTCAAACTTTCAATCTCGTTGTCCAATTTTTGTGATTCATTGTTCCTAGTGATGGGACTAATTGTGGAAACCTTTGTTTCCTGAAATAAAAAAGAATTAGTAAAATTGATATTCGAAAATGAAATAGATTTCGATTTCTCTGAATGAAATGTTGATCTTGAGTGTATCGTCAAAATTTCAGTTTTTATAATGCAATTATTTTGCATATGAAAAATTCCGGCACCATTGAGTGTGACAAATTCTACATTGTTCTCACATAAAGCACTTGCAGTCACTGAATGTTGTACTCCAAATATCCAATTATTTTCTGCCTTCATATGCGCCCAATATTCTGTTGAATTTAATAATTGTGGGTTGCAGTATTTCGATACATCCTTATTGGTTATCAACGCAACCTCACAGGTATGATGCTGTCTATATACTATATGATTGTCATAACATAGATGCACCTTTTCTTCTAACACCACACACTGATTTAGTTGATATTCTGTTAACTTGTAATAACTATCTCTTGCTAGGTTGGTAGCTAAAAATTTAGAAGTTATTTCGAATATATTTAAGTTACCACTAATCAGGAACGGTACTGGTGTTAAATAGAAGAGCTGAAACCCTTCGGTTGCAACTAAGGGTACACCGACCTTGAAAACAATTCCCTTTTTTGTTATTCTTGTTTTGATCGTCATAATTTTGTATATTTTTGTAAGATCTTTTGTTGGTAATATTAACGTCGATGGTATATTGGCCATTATTGTATTCAACTGCTGTTGCATCTGGGTAGGTGTTATTATGTGTGGATTGAGAAACGCATGTGTTGTATCTAAAACCAAATCTATCAATGATTGTTGAAGATTTTCATAATCAGTCATAGTTAGAGCTAAAAACGTCGATAGAGAATTTAATCTTTGCGTAATGAGATGTTTATGCTGCTCTGCCGCTAATGACGAAAAAGTTGCTTCAACATAATTTTGCATTAATTCCAATTGGTTGTTTACTTACTTCTTCATGATTTCTTTTTATGAGATTCGAAGTTGACTCCATTATTGATGTTTGGCTCTTCAACAATTCTACTAGATGGTTTTCGTCTTCTTGAACTGTTTCAAATAGATCTTCGATGTATTCAGCATAATCAGCGTCCAACACCCCAAACAATTTATTAGCCACATATCCCACACCATCAAACAGAGATCTTTTCATTTTTGACACTCTGTTATGGAAAATAAATTCATTTTTTTGGTTGATTAGAGACATTCTTTGGTTAAGTTCATTTGATATTCCACTACACAATTCTCTTGATATGCCCTTACATTCATTCATCGATATCCCAGTACACGTTTTGCCACATAACTCTGTTATATTCAAAATACATGTTTGGAAGTTCCTGGTTTGTTCCCAATAAGATGTAAGATTAATGTGTATGAATATATTCCATTCACTGGTAACGGTTTGGATTGTTCCCAAACTTTCAAAGAACATGCCAGGTGGATTCTCGAACTTCGTCACATTAACTGATGATACGTTGATATCAGCCTTCAGTGAGGTTGGTACCATCAGCACCAATAGTCCTACAAAAAGAGTACTTAGTCCATTCTTCAATGTGGTTGCATCTTTTCTCGACTTCTTCTTGGATTTCGTGCCCATACCATCTTCATTAGATTGCCTTTCGTCAGATGTCTTATCTTCGCTTTCGGAATCATTGTGGTATTCAATTGGCAAGGGACATATTTTTGTGATGTTGCGCTGTATATGACCATTTTTTGCCTTTAACGTAACAACTCTAACTCTCCCATCAGGTCCTGGATGAGTCTGTGTTATTCTGGCTAAAGGCCACTGCGCTGGAGGCATGTTTTCATTTTTCACCAATACAAGTTCACCGACCTTTACGTTTGGTTTTTCAATTTTCCATTTCGGTCTATTTTGCAATTGACTCAGATACTCATTTGACCACTTCTGCCAAAATTGTTGTTGCAGACGTTGAACTAACTTCCATTTCTTAACATAACTTCCCTCTTCGTCTTCATTCTTTGAAGGAAATGACAATGGAGCTGTTCCCATTAAAAATGTCCTGGTGTTAAAATATCTCTATCGTTGATGTCGTCACTTAATGCACACATTGGTCGAGAATTCAAGCACGCCTCGATTTGAACTAAAACTGTGTTTAGTTCTTCGAAGGTCATATTCGTTGTATGAAGAATTCGTTTAAGATGATATTTGACACTTTTCACTCCTGCTTCCCATATTCCACCAAAATGAGGCGAAGCAGGAGGAATAAAATGCCATTTTAGACCATATTGCTGAAAGTGTTGCAACATGTTGTTTTTATAAGCTTGGTTAAATTCTTTCACGCTCTTTTCTAATATCTTATTAGCTAGACCAAAGTTGGTGGCATTATCACTCCAGATATCTGATGGGATGCCTCTGCGGCCAGAAAAACGTTTGAAAGTATTTAAAAACCCTTCAGCACTGAGATCAGATGCAACTTCGAGATGTATAGCCTTTGTCACCAAACAAACAAATACTGATATGTACCCTTTGAAGGTCTTCGTCCCTCGTCCTTTAGCCATTCGTAAATTTATTGGTCCAGCGTAGTCGACACCAACCTTACTAAAGGGACGACTTATATTTGTCCTGCATTCTGGTAAATTACCCATCAATTGCTGGTTTGCTTGACATTTGTGCCTAAAACAAATAACACATTTTTGTAGTTCAAATTTTACTGTCATTTTACCTTTGAGAATCCAGTATTGCTGTCTAATCATTGAAAGTGTAAGCGCCGTTCCACCATGAAGAGTCAGCTTATGATAGTACTGTATTATCATTTTGGTCAATAGGGAATTATTTGATATGATTATTGGATGTTTTTGACTGAAATCTAAGTTGGAATTATCTAATCTGCCTCCTACGCGGAGAAGTTGGTTGTTGTCAAGAAATGGATTTAGGCTAAGTATTCTACTGCTTCTTGGAAGTGGCTTGGAATGTTGCAGACAGGTTATTTCATCATAAAATTCGTTAGGTTGAACCATTTTCACTAAGACACATCTTGCATTTTCCAATTCTTCGGTTGTAACTTCACTGCTTACGTTTGTCTTTTTCTTGCAAAAATAAAAAAATTTATAAATATAAACAATAGCTTTTAATAATTTTTGAATTGAAGAAAATTTTGATAATAGAGTTTCTATAAAAATATTTTCAATTTTAGTGGAAAAAACCTGTGTTTCTTCACTGTCTTCTGACAATATTATTTCGCTGCTTCTCCAAGCAGCCGTACTTTGCGATAGCCAATGAGGACCTTGCCACCAAAGCTCATTACTAAGAAAGTTGTTAATTTTTGAACCCCTTGATGCCACGTCGGCTGGGTTCTCTTCAGATGAAACATATTTCCATTGTTCAATGCTGGAATGTTGTAATATTATAGCTTTTCTATTTTCTATAAACACAGGATAACGTTTTGATGTTGACTGGATCCAAGATAGTACAACCATAGAATCTGTCCAATAACCTGTGTCGTGTAACTGAATTTTTAAAGCATTTTTGACTCGTGCCATTAGCTTTGCTAGAAGTACTGCACCACACAATTCTAGTTTCGGGATTGACAATTTTGTTCGTAATGGAGCTACCCGTGTCTTTGAAGTGAGCAATAATACTTTGGTTGCATTATTTTTCATTATTCGCACGTACACCGCCGCTGCGTATGCCTTTTGTGACGAATCTGCGAACCCATGAAGCTCTATTTTTTCACCTGTTGACCACCCAATCCATCTTGGAATAATTATCTTCTCTAGCTGTTGCAAGTCGCTTCTTAGATTATTCCATTTTTTCAAAATATTATGCGGTAAATATTCATCCCATCCAATCTTTGAAATCCATATTTCTTGGAAAAGGAGTTTAATATTAAGAATTATTGGAGCTATCCATCCAACAGGGTCAAATATTTTAGAAGCCTCTGATAAAAATTCCCGTTTTGTGGGATTATCTCTGTTAGTTATGCTTAATTTATACATGAAAAAATCGTTCGTTGGATTCCAATAGATTCCCAATGTTTTGTGAATTTCATCTTTGCTGAGTGAAATCAATTTTGTACAATCTTCTTCAATAGTTTGTAATACAGCCGGCTCATTGCTAATCCATTTTCTTAACTGGAATCCACCCGTTTTCAATAATTCGTCAAGCTGCAACTGACCTTCTTGAGTTTCTTCAATCGTATCGAAACCTGTGATGCAATCATCTACATAAAAATCATTCAACACAATTTCAGCTGCCTTTGGATATTTGGCTCTACCATCACATGCCAGCTGACGTAATGTTTTGATCGCCAAGTAGGGAGCTGTTTTCATACCATAAGTGACAGTGGTCAGTTGAAATTCCTTTATTGGATCATGAACATTTTCTCTCCACAAGATGCGTTGGTAATTCAGTTGCTCTTCACAAACCATAATTTGCCTGTACATCTTACAAACATCGGCACACAGACTTATTCGATATCTTCTCCAGCGAATTAAAATGTCGAGTAGATCATCTTGCAGTATGGGCCCATTAATCATTTTATCGTTGAGACTTACACCACTATCAGACTTGGATGACGCATCGAATACCACTCTTAACTTTGTTGTTGTCTTATCCTTCCTAACAACAGCATGATGTGGCAAATAAAAATGCTCTTCATTTTTTTTCAATAACGGTGCTTCCTTCATGTGACCAAGCTCATGATATTCCCTCATGAAATCAATATAATTTTGTTTTAATTCAGCATCTTTTTCAAATTTTCTTTCCATGCTAAAAAGTCTAGCCATGGCCCTTGATTTTGAGTTGCCTAAAATTAAAAAAATTTCTATTTTAAATGGGATTTTTACAATGTACCTGCCTTCTGCAGTCCTTTTTGTATTCGCTTCATAATGTTGTTCACACATTGTCGTTTCATCATTTACCGGATTACCAATCTCAAAATCTTCTGTTTCCCAAAATCTTTCTAAACTGTCTTCAATTTCAGTCATTGAACATAAGCATTCTACACGGTCTGATGTTTTTTCATTAATGCATCCTGATAAAATCCAACCTAATTCAGTGTGCTGAGCTGTTATTAAATTTGATTTTTCCTTGATGACACCACTGAGCAATATCTGAGCAATTACTTCTGCACCTAGAAGAATATCAATCTGACCAGGCTCTAAAAAGTTGGGATCTGCTAATGTGATGCCTTTGATCTGCTGAAGAGAAACTTCTAATTGCTTTGGAAGGTTTAGATTAGTAATTTTTGGTATTATCAATGCAGTAGTATTTATTTTAAATTTTGATTTAAAATGTGGCCTAACTTGAATTTCCACTTGATATTTCGAGAGTTGTGTTTTATTTTTACCGATACCGCCGATAATAATTTTATTTTTTATGCGTTTCAAGTTAAGTTGTTGCGCCGCGTTTTCCGTAATAAGCGACGACTGCGACCCTTGATCTAGTAACGCGCGCAATTCTAGATAATTTCCGCGTTCCGTTAATACCTTTATGCGAGCTGTTGCTAAAAGAACAACATTCGTATTAATTTTTGTGGTGTGAAGCGACTTCGTTTCGTTTCTATTTTCCGAACCACTTGAACTTGCATTCGACGAGCTGCCCGAACTTTCACATTTTTGCTCTTTACCGGAGCCTTCATTGATTTTCTTAGGGTTATGCAGCAAGGTATGGTGTCTACCTGAACAACCCCGACATTTGTAGGTACTCTTACAGTCTTTTTGTAGATGAGTAGAACTTAAGCAATTGTGACACAATTTATGTTTTTTTACAATTTCAAATTTTTTATTTAAGTCTAGCGACTTGAATTTCTCGCATGCAAAAATTTTGTGATCACCATTGCAGATTTGGCAACCTTTCTTCGTTGTTACGAACGTTGATGATTTTTCAGCCTTTTTGAAAAATTTATTGTCGTTTCTAGCTTCTGTAGCTTCTAACGAATTAAATCTAGTTTTCAAAAATTCAAAAAATGTGGTTAAGTTTTGTTTTTCACGTGGGTTCTGTAAATTTTGTTCAAAGAGACGTCGAGAATCTCTGTCTAATTTTTGCAGCAGTATGTGCACTATTATTGGGTCCCAATTTTCAGTTTGTACCCCTAAATTACTTATGGCCAACATTGCTTCATTTACGCAATCGTATAAATTTCGAATGCCGCTTGCATTTTCTTGAGGTAGATTTTTCAATGACAAAATCTTCTCTAATTGATGGTGTAACAATACTCGTTTATTGTTATACCTTTCATTTAAAATTTCCCAAACTGTTGTTAGGTTATCTTCGGTTACAGTAAAATTTCGTACAAGTTGTGCAGCTTCTCCCTTAAGCGCTTGTTTAAGATACAAAAGTTTTTGTGAAGGCCCAATTGTGGTGTTTGGAAGAAGTGTCTCTTTAACTAAATTTTCGAACTGTTTCCATTCAAGATATTTTCCCGAAAAGGTAGGTAAATCAAATTTTGGTAATTTTATATTATTACTACTGAAGCAGGAAATTTCTATTCTTTCTTGTACCGAAATAGTAATGGATTGATATCGATCTTCCATTACTTGAAAAGTTTGTGACTCAATATATTTTTTGACGTCCTGACCGCCAACCTTAACTAAATCGATATGGGTCTTTGATATGTTTTCCCAGTATCGATCCAGAGTTTTTAATTTTTCTTTGTAATAAATTTTTGATTTACCTTTTTCTTCCTTTTCTACCTCGCTGATGATCCTCTCCATCAGCTTCATTGATTCTTGCTGTCCTTTCAATAACGAGTTACCTGTTGTGGAATATTCTTCTTCATAATCATCATCATCACTGTTACTTTGGTGGTTTGACAGTGTTCTCTGCAGTTTCTCCTTTTCTAATTTGGCAGCTACTGCTTCTTCTTCTCTCTGTTTTTGAAGCTCCTCTGCTTCCCTTAATTGCTGCTCAAGCTCTTTTTTTCGTTTTTCAGCTTCGACTTCTTGGGTTTGCAATTCTTTGCGTTTTTCTACAAGGGTCACCTTAAATGCTTCATACAATTTTTCGACACTGTCAAAATAATTTCTTGTAAAATATTCACTATTTGGATCACTGTCTTTTTGTTCTTTTAATTTAATATCATTTGTATTAAATTCACTAAAAAGTTCTTCTAATTTAACTAATCTTGTTTTTAAATAATTATAAGTTTTTCGACTTGGACTGTCTTTCTCATAATTTGTTTTAATTTTTTTTATTTCGGTTGTTATTTCAACCTGTCTTTTTAAAATATCATTCATTTCCACTTTTTGTTTTTTTTTTACCTGAAGATTTTAAAAGCACAAAAAATTTTTTTTTTTTCACGAAATCTTTTCAAAATAAAAATTTTTTTTTTTTTTTATGTTTTCCTTAAATTGTAGATTCTTCTATTTAAAAATTTTTCCTTTTTTGAAATCTTTTTTTTTTTAAAAATTTTGTATTTTGGAAATTTTGCAAATTTTTTCAACCTGTTTTAACCGAATTAAATGGTTTCTTCTTCAAAATTTGGAAATTTTATTTTTTTTTGAACTATTTTCACACTATTTAAGATTTCCACAAAAAAGTTTTTGTTTTTTTTTTCCAAAGTTCTTTTTACTACTGGAAATTTTTTTTTTTTTAATATTTTCAATGTGTGCAAAAAAAAATAAAAAACTACAAATTTTCAAACACCAAAAAATAATTTTTTTTATTAAATTTTCAACTTTAATTTTTTTTTCAAATTATTTTTTTTTCACAGTACTTAAGATTTTCAAAAAAGATATTTTTTTTTTTCTAAATTTCTCAAAATTCCTTTGGAAATTATTATTTTTCAAAATTTTCAGGATTTTATGCAATTTTTTAAATTCAACAAACAGAATTTTTTTGTCGTAGTAAAATATTCCTTTTCTAAAATAATATTTTTTCTTCTTTTTCAAATTATGGTTTTAAACCAACAAAAAATTTTTTTATTATTTTATGAAATTTATTTCACTTACAAAATTTGTTTTTTTTTGAATAATTGTTTTTATTTTTTCGACCCGATTTCGATTTCGACCCGATTTTTATTTTCGACCGATTATTCACGTTCTTTCCTAGCCCGTTTTTCTTCCGACCGAATCGACCACGATAGGTTCTTATTATTTTTTTTTTTTCTCGAAGGACCACTTGAAGCTAAACGAACTTCAAAATTGATTAGTTAAAAAAGAGAGAGAACTTAATTTTTTACAGTTGATTTATTGAAGGTTGAAACAAGAAAGACAAGAATGACTTAAAATTAAATATAACAAACAAAAAAACCATTACTGAACTTTACTTTACTGTACAAATTATTGAAATAAAAAATTGACCAAAAATGCCAATTTGGCAAAATTAACAATGAAAATATAGATAAGAATTGCATGTGAAATTGAAACCAGTGTAAAATGCTTAAGTTTGTGAGAATTACACAAGTTGCAATTTCACATGCAATATTTATTTTGTTCATATGATGAACAAGTACTAATTCTCACTTTGCGTCGTTGGATTTTCGTAGTTGCGTTGTTTTCGGTAGCAAACATTGGACCAATTTTTTGTCAAAGGGTGCCGAATTACGACACAGACACTTCGGACTCATCAGACAATGATTAATTTTTGTTTTTTTTTTTTTAATTAATGAAATCTTTTATTTTGTTTTAATTGAATTTGTTTTTTTTGTATGAATGTATATTGTATGTATGTATGTATATGTCTACAAATAATTTTTTTTATTATTTTTGTTTTTTAAATGATTACTTTTTTCAATTTTCTTCTTAAAAAGTAGTATTTTCGTAACCCTGGAACCTATCTTCAATCTTTACATGGTTTGCAATAGAAAATCATAATTCACTTTGCGTCGTTTCAGTTTGCGTCGTGTTTTTTTGGAACGTAACCACGACGCAAAGTGAGGTATCGGTGTACATAATTATTTGGTTCAATGAAAACTTATTGCATTCTGATTTTAATAGAGTTTAAATGGCACTACGAAATAATTTATACGGACATAATTTATACGAGAAAAACGAAATTGTTCATACGATAAATAATGTCGTTCGAAAGCGACATTATTTATACAAAAAAAAACAACATTATTCATACGATAAATAATGTCGTTTTTTTTTGTATAAATAATGTCGCTTTTAAAACGACATTATTTATCGTATGAACAATGTCGTTTTTTTAACGTATGAATAATGTCATTTTTAAAACGACACTATTTATCGTATGTGAGTAAAAAAAAAAATATTTGTTAGGTAGACACACGGGAAAGGGAGACAGCAGGGCGGCGGGTGGGCGGTTGGTCAGTCCGCCCGCCCGTCGATCTGCTGCCCCCCCTTCCCGTGTGTACCTCACAATATCTCCGATAAAATTTTGTGAGGTAAACAAAAGGGGAAGGCAGGGGCAGCAGGGCATCGGGCGGGCGGTTGGTCAGTGATATTTGCGGCTGGCGCCGCAAATCAAACTGACCAACCGCCCGCCCGGCGCCCTGCTGCCCCCCCTTCCTCTTTTGCTTAGAACACAATATTCGCGGTTATGTCAGTTCACCTACATTTTGTACGCCCAACAGTCGTTTTTACTTACATACGATAAATAGTGTCGTTTTAAAAATGACATTATTCGTACGATCAAAAAACGACTATGTAGAAATAATGTCGTTTAGAAGCGACATTATTTATACAAAACAAAACGACATAGTTCACATGATAAATAATGTCGTTTTAAAAGCGACATTATTTATACGAAAAAAAAACGACTTTATTCATATATAAATTATGACGTGCCTGAAAGCGACATAATTAATTTGTATGGTAGAATAATGTTGTTTTTTCGTATAAATTATGTCCGTATAAATTATTTCGGGACCCCGTTTAAATTTCAAAATATAATATTTTTCTTTAACCACAACGAAATTCTGTATACATTCTTGTATATTAAAAATGAAAATTAACAATAAAATCTCACATTCACTATAAAAAAAACGAATAAAAAATAAAATACCTAATAAGTTTGCAAAAGAAAATTTACTTTCAATGGGATTAATTTTTCTTTGCTACTATAATAACGCATATAAGTATATATAATCTATATATCGAGAAATTCTTTGTGTTTTTCAAACCACAATTTAAATCCTTGAACTATTTTTAATTTTCACTTTATACTTTTTTTCATGCTTAAAATAAAAAGCCCTCCAGGAAAAAATAAAATTAAGCTAGAAATTAAATGTTCTTTTTTTGTTTATCTATATTGAAAAAATAAAGATATGAATAAAGTTTTATGTTTCTATCCCAAATCATATTTAAAATACTGTATAACTTTTTTAAATAAAATAAGACATTTTTTTTTTCCTAGAATATAATATTTTTGAGAATTTTTTTTTTAATTCATGACTTTTGTTTACCCACAAAATTCTAATTTATTTTCATATAGAAACAAGTTATACAGAATATCCTTTAATAACATGGTTTCCGTGATAAAATATATTGCATAAAATCCTTTTACGTATCCTTTTTCGTTTTAAGAGCAATGGATAAAATGTTTTGGCAGCTTATATGTGTTTTCGGGACAATTTTTAAAGAAACAAATTTTTGCGAAAAAGTGTCAAAAAGTTTAAAAGTTATATAATTACAGCTTAATGCTCGACGCAAACCATTATTTGACAGAAAAAGGAATTTCGTTTAACTATTTTTTTAAGACTAATCTATTATCATAGTTTTTTTTCGCAATTATTGTATGTACATATATTGTTTGAAGATATTATGTTTTTCTTCTTAACGTCATCGTTATACCTTGAATTTTTATATTGTAGACCTCTTGAAAAAAAAAATAAAAAATTATACACAAATATTTTTCATTTATTTTTCACAAAGTTACTCAAGTATATATATGTGCTTGTTGATTTTTTTTTTTCGTGGTGAATAAAAGAAAAAATATAAGGGTGGGTGTTGTTTAAAGAGTAGATGTTATCTCTTTTTCCTTGAAATGTGGATTCTGTGCTCGGAAATTCAGGCCTTGTTCTTCAATAATAACACAAAGTTTTCAATAAACCATATAATTTTAATCGAAATGATAATGATAATCCATATATATATTTACAAAATAATAATAACAATAATAATTAGAGGGGCACTGTATGGCCAAAAGAAAGAGTAGTTGTACCAAACGGCTTTTAGATTGAGAAAAAGATAGCTAATGCTCGCGAGTACTTGTTCCTACTGGAGAAATTACCTCGTGAGAGACAAAAAGATGTCGTCAAACGGATGATAATTCCGTAGCAGGGAAAAATACTTAAAAATTATTCTTAATTTTCGAGAGATATTAGTTCACCACGTGAAAGGCACCAAGATGTCGTAACACGTTAAATGACAGGGGAGAATTAAAAATTAATTCAAAATGTTCCTCTTTTTATACTTTCTAAATTTTAAATTTCCTTGTTCTAGGTCTACAATTAAAATAGAACAATACAAAACATATGATCGTTGTAGTACTAGATGTAGGAATAGTTAATTCAAAATTTAATAGATGGCGTAAAAATCGTTTGGCGTAAAATTAAATTGACAGTTCATTTTTAAAAACATAAGTGTACAAAATATTATAAAATAACAAAATAGAATACATTCTTGTTACAATCTCCCCCTCTGGCGCTGAGATCGTCCCGATGATGCGACAGGATAATTATGTCTTCTTCTTTGGTCTACCTGGTCTGCGAAGAGGTTGGACTGGATCTGTTATTGTTGTACCTTTATATTTTGTTAATGCTGATGCATGATACGTTCCCAGTGGTACATCTAGGGCATTTTTGTTGGCAATTTGATAACAAGTTGAACCAATTTTTTGAACAATAGTGTAAGGCCCATCTCGTTTTGGAACAAATTTCGATGAAATATTCTTTGATGCATTACTCAATACATGTGTGGTAACTAAAACTTGATCATTTACTTCTAATTTTGTTTGTGATCTTCGTTTTTTATCAACAATTGCTTTGTTATGGTCTTGAACTTTTTCAGTGGTTTCTCTAGCTTTTTCAAGAATAGTGGCTAGATTTAATAATTTTGGCGTAATTTGTGGAATGAAATTTTCAACTTCGGTGATTTTTCGTAAATCGTGATTAACATCATCATAAGTACGTAGGTCACGGCCAAATGTTATGTAAGCTGGTGAATAACCAGTGGAATCACATTTCGCTGTATTCATTGAGTATCGAATTGATGGTAAATATTGTGCCCAAGTGTTATGATTTTCTTGAACCAATATTCCAAGTTGTGTCTTTAAATCTCGATTCTTGCGTTCGACTGGATTGGCTTGCGGGTAATAATATGGTGTATAATCAGACTGTATTCCTAGACAATAAACTAATTGCTGCATTAGGGCTGATATAAATTGGGAACCATTATCACTTCTTAGTCGGCGTGGACATCCATAACGCAAAAATACTTCATGAAAAAGTGTTACTGCACAATTTTCGGCGGTTGCTTCTTTTAATGGAAATAACTCAACCCATCTACTGGCTAAGTCTTCGGCAATTAAAATTGTTGTGTAACCTTCATCAGTTGGAGGTAGAGGACCAAATAAATCTACTGCTAAAATTTCGAATCGTTTGTGACTTGACACTGTTTGTAATAATCCGGCTGGTTTAAGATTTGTAGGTTTATACCGTTGACAATCGATGCAATTACCTATATGAGCTGTAATATCTTTTCTCATTTTCGGCCAATAATATCGTGATGAAATTCGTGCTATTGTACGTTCAATGCCATAATGACCAGCTGTTGATGCATTATGGTAACTTTGTAGTATCTCTGTACGCTGCTTTTCTGGAACAAACAATTGAGCATCTTCTGATTCTGATTCGGTTGAATATCGATAGAGTATGCCATTATTCATAATGTATCCTCTTATAACCCATCGGTTGATATTTTCATCATTAGCTTCAAATGACTCAATGATTTTTTTGATTTGTTCGTCTTGCAATTGCTCTTCACGTATTTTTTGAGCGGATTTTGATGGAAAGTCGATTTGAACTGTACATATTTGGCATGTCATTAAATCATGGTTGGATTCAATATTTTCACAAGGTGGTCTAGATAATGAATCGGCTACTACGTTAGTTTTACCAGGAGTGTATGAAATTTTAATATTATATGGTTGCAGTTGGAGGGCCCAACGTGCGAGTCTTCCTGTAGGTGATTTTAAATTCATTAGCCAACGTAATGGTTGGTGGTCTGTCAGTAATTTGATTTGCTCGGAACCTTCAATGTATCCTCTAAATTTGGAAACGGCCCAAACTATGGCTAAGGCTTCTCTTTCAGTGGTGGAATAATTCCTTTCAGAACTTGAAAGCAATCGGCTGGCGTATTCTATAACATGCTCATCTGCTCCCTCCCCCTGGACTAGAACTGCCCCAAGAGCATAATTACTGGCATCTGTTTTTAATAAGAATGGCTGATTATCTTGTGCTTGCTGGAGGATTGGCGCTGTTATTAAAATTTTCTTTAATTTTTGAAACGCTTCTTTTTCTTCTTGATCCCATTTCCAGATAGCATTCTTCTTCGTTAAGTTACTCAATGATTTTGAAATATCTGCAAAGTTGGCTATAAATCGTCTGTACCAGGAACATGTTTGCAAAAATGAAAGCACCTGCTTTGGATTTTTGGGTTCTGGACGATTAGCTATTGCTGATGTTTTGTCGGGGTCTACTTGAATGCCTTTGTTTGTGATTAAATGACCCAAGTATTTAACTGTTGAGCAACAAAATTTTGATTTTTCTCTATTTATTCGCAAACCGAATAAATGAAGTCTTTCTAGGACTCTTCTTAAGTCGTTGATGTGTTCTTCAAATGTAGCTGAGCAAATGATAAGATCGTCAAGGAAAATTAATAGTAATATGTTACTCAATCCAACACGAAATCTGTCCATTAGTCTCTGGAATGTCGTTGGAGCATTACGTAATCCAAATGGCATTCTCTTGAATCTGAACATTCCAAACGGTGTAATAAAAGCTGTTTTATTTATGTCAGATTCTGACACTTTTATTTGCCAATATCCAGTTTGAAGATCTAATGTAGTTTTATAAGGTGTTACTTTAGTTGAGTGTAATAAATCATCTATTCTCGGTAAAGGATAAATATCTGGTTTCGTTATACTATTAAGTTGTCTGTAGTCGATACAAACGCGTATGCCTCCGTCTCTTTTTGGGACTAGAACTACTGGAGCTGCCCATGCGGATTCACATTCCTCTATAATATCATTTTCTAACATTTTGGAAAGTTCGTTTTGCAATTGAACTTTTCTTACGGGAGATAATCTATATGGAGTTGTAGCAACAGGTTTATGATCGGCTGTGTCAATGCGATGTTCAGCATAAGGCGTGGGTGGACCAATTGTATTAAACAGATCAACATTTTTCTTCAATAAAGAATTCAAAATAACTTTTTGATCTTCTTTTAAATCCATACCTTCATCCGCTCGAAGTTGTAGATCAATGCTAAAGAGATTGAGGGATTCATCTAATGGATACCAATCTTCAATTTCGGAATCAATACAATCGTCTTGTATTAATTGTTTTGGCATTATGCTTCCTCTCTTTGCTGGACGTCGTGGATGTTCTGGTGTTCTTTTAAGTGGACTGATTGAAGATTTTTTGTCGAACCATGCTAAAAATGCTGATTTTTCTGCTGCTATTTTAGAACTAGGAGATTCCTCCAATGATGGATGCATTATTTCTTGCGATGGTGGAGTTTTAATAGTAATAGTTATATTGCTGGTATCATAAAAATCGAATTTTTTCGATGGATCATCAGCATAGTACCAACATCTTTGGGCTAAATCCATTACTACACCATTTTCTTCCAGGAAATCGATACCTATTAAGGAACGATTGTCGGTTGCTTCTGGTAGAGCAACAAATTTGATTTTCTTTAAGCGATTACCTATAATGATTTGAACTTCCGTTGTGTAAATCTGCTTATATTTCGAGATACCATCAGCTAATGTTACGTCAGCGTGAACTTTTTTGAATTTGGTTTGGTTTTTCAAAAGATGTACGAAAAGCTGTCTTCCTGCAACACTAGTACGAGCTGCTGTATCTAAATGAGCGAGGCCAGTTTCACCATGTATTGATATTGGGATTGTTGGAAGAGATGTACCGAGATTTGGTTTGAAATAATTGAATGAAATATTTTCTGGAACTTGAGGTGATGTTTTATTGCAATTAGGGCAGTTTGACCGATAAAAACCAGGAGCGCTACAACCATAACACGAAAGAGTAGATTTTTGTTCAGTAGATGTTTGAGCTTTCTTTTGATCAGCTTTTTCTTTTTTCTTGCACTCATTGATAGAATGACCAAAATGTTTGCAATAGTTACATCGAGGCCTTTTCTTTTCAAACTTTTCGCTGTCCTTGGACTCTTTTGTTTCAGAATCTTGATGTTGACTATGCTTTTCCAGAATTGTCATTTCTACTGATCTAGCTAACTTAAGTAACTCTTGATAAGTGCTGAAACTGGATCTTGGAACGGATTCTCTAATTTGAAGTTTAAGCAAACCATAAACCATGTCTAACTGAACTACTTCTAAGTGTTTATTATTTGAAGGAAGTTGTGCGAATAGTGCTCTTTTGACACAAATGAAATCATCTATAGATTCGTTTGCTTTTTGTTTGACTTCAAAAATATCTAAATAAATTCTTGAAGCTGTTTTAGCTGGTGCAAATGCATGCCGCAATAAATTAAGAACATCTTCCCATGTTGCTGCTTCATCTTTGACGCCTTGCCACCAAGTAGCTGCGTGATCTTCAAACAACAGGGCTATTCCACGAATAGCTTCGTTTGCATCTATACTCTCAATATCTTTGAATACATTAACTGTATTTATGAAATCCTCGACTTTGTTGTGATTTCTCTCACCTTTGAATCTAGCTGTGCAATTACTAAAGCTTCCTTTTTTAGGAGGTGTGTTGGCAATACTTATTTTCTGTAGAAGTTCTCCGAATTGTTCATTTGTAAGAGCCATTGTAGAAGAAATAGATTGTTTTCTATTTGATGACTTTGATACGGATTTAGATCGATATTCTGGTTTTGATTGATATTCTAGCTTAGATTGATGCTCAGATTTTGATCGACGAGTTGATCCTAATTGGATACGTTGACTTCTTCTCAGACCTTCAATTGCTAAAATCGATGCGAACTTGTATTGATTAAAAAAAATTTCTGAATTTTCGATGCCACTAAGTTGGGTCGCCAATATAAGGGTGGGTGTTGTTTAAAGAGTAGATGTTATCTCTTTTTCCTTGAAATGTGGATTCTGTGCTCGGAAATTCAGGCCTTGTTCTTCAATAATAACACAAAGTTTTCAATAAACCATATAATTTTAATCGAAATGATAATGATAATCCATATATATATTTACAAAATAATAATAACAATAATAATTAGAGGGGCACTGTATGGCCAAAAGAAAGAGTAGTTGTACCAAACGGCTTTTAGATTGAGAAAAAGATAGCTAATGCTCGCGAGTACTTGTTCCTACTGGAGAAATTACCTCGTGAGAGACAAAAAGATGTCGTCAAACGGATGATAATTCCGTAGCAGGGAAAAATACTTAAAAATTATTCTTAATTTTCGAGAGATATTAGTTCACCACGTGAAAGGCACCAAGATGTCGTAACACGTTAAATGACAGGGGAGAATTAAAAATTAATTCAAAATGTTCCTCTTTTTATACTTTCTAAATTTTAAATTTCCTTGTTCTAGGTCTACAATTAAAATAGAACAATACAAAACATATGATCGTTGTAGTACTAGATGTAGGAATAGTTAATTCAAAATTTAATAGATGGCGTAAAAATCGTTTGGCGTAAAATTAAATTGACAGTTCATTTTTAAAAACATAAGTGTACAAAATATTATAAAATAACAAAATAGAATACATTCTTGTTACAAAAAGAAAATATTTTTATTAAAATATTTATTATCATTTGTAGAATAAAAAGAAACAAAAAAAAAATAAAAAAAAACACACGAAGCAGTCATAGAACTGCCTACAGAAGTTTATACTTAAAGATTTAAAATATGCAATAACAGTGGCTACAAATGATGGGCTGCTGAGTACAAAATGTAAATTAAAATATTTTACCCTCTACCAAAAAAACGCACAACGCGGCTAAAGAAGTATAAACTTCAAAAAAATTTCGTATATTTTGCTCCAGCACGACCTAACCGTAGCTCCCCATCCAAAATTTTTTTTTCAGGTAATCTTAATTTCACCGGAGCTACCTAAAAAAAAAAAATTTTTTTCGTATATTTTGCTCCGGCACGACCTAACCGTAGCTCCCTAACCAAAAAATTTTTTTCAGGTAATATTAATTTCACCGGAGCTACCTATTTTGAAAAAAAAAAATAAAATTCGTATATTTTGCTCCGGCACGACCTAACCGTAGCTCTCCACCCAAAATTTTTTTTCAGGCAATATTAATTTCACCGGAGCTACCTATTTTGAAAAAAAAAAAAATTTTCGTATATTTTGCTCCAGCACGCCCTAACCCCACCCAAAAATTTTTTTTCAGTTAATATTCATTTCACCGGAGCTACCTATTTTGAAAAAAAAAATTTCGTATATTTTGCTCCGGCACGACCTAACCGTAGTTCCCACCCAAAAAATTTTTTAAATTAATATTAATTTCACCGGAGCTACCTATTTAAAAAAAAATATTTTCGTATATTTTGCTCCTGCACGACCTAACCGTAGCTCCCCACCCAAAAATTTTTTTTCAGTTAATATTAATTTCACCGGAGCTACCTATTAAAAAAAAAAATTGTTTTCGTTTATTTTGCTCCGGCTCGACCTAACCGTAGCTCCCCACCCAAAATTTTTCGGCTGGTAATCTTAATTTCACCGGAGCTACTTATTTAAAAAAAAAAAAATTTTCGTATATTTTGCTCCGGCACAACTTAACCCCACCCAAAAATTTTTTTTCAAATAATATTAATTTCACCGGAGCTACCTATTAAAAAAAAAAAATGTTCGTATATTTTGCTCCGGCACGACCTAACCGTAGCTCCAAACCCAAAAATTTTTTTTCAGTTATATTAATTTCACCGGAGCTACCTATTTTGAAAAAAAAAAATTATTCGTATATTTTGCTCCGGCACGACCTAACCGCAGCTCCCCACCCAAAACATTTTTTTCAGTTAATATTAATTTCACCGGAGCTATGTACCTATTTTGAAAAAAACAAAAATTTCGTATATTTTGGTCCGGCACGACCTAACCGTAGCTCCCCACCCAAACATTTTTTTTCGGTTAATATTAATTTCACCGAAGCAACCTATTTAAAAAAAAATTTCGTATATTTTGCTCCGGCACGACCTAACCGTATCTCCCCACCCAAAAAATTGTTTTCAGTTAATATTAATTTCACCGTAAAAAACCAAAATTTTCGTGTATTTTGCTCCGGCACGACCTAACCGTAGCTCCCCACCCAAAAATTTTTTTTCAAATAATATTAATTTCACCGGAGCTACCTATTTTGAAAAAAAAAAATTTTTCGTGTATTTTGCTCCGGCACGACCTAACCGTAGCTCCCCAACCAAACATTTTTTTTCGGTTAATATTAATTTCACCGGAGCTACCTATTTAAAAAAAAATTTCGTATATTTTGCTCCGGCACGACCTAACCGTATCTCCCTACCCAAAAAATTGTTTTCAGTTAATATTAATTTCACCGGAAAAAACAAAAATTTCGTTTATTTTGCTCCGGCACGATCTAACCGTAGCTCCCCACCCAAAATTTTTTTTTCAGATAATCTTAATTTCACCGGAGCTACCTATTTAAAAAAAAAAAATTTTCGTATATTTTGCTCCGGCACGAATTAATCGTAGCTTTTTTTGCTTGTAATATTGGGCCCTATATATACATATATTTGAAATTAAAAAATCTTGTCATTGGGAATCGAACCAGGCACCTTCAGACTTACAGTCTGATGTTGTAGCCACTAAGCCATACTGTCCATATGATTTTGGGTTTCTTAAATATAATAAAAAAATAAGTATTCTTCTGAGAAAAATGATGACGATTCTGAGAAAAATTCTACATGAAAATGGATTTTTACCCTCTACCAAAATTCATCAAACGCCGCTTAAAGAAGTATAAACTTCAAAAATAAAATAAAAATTTTTTTTTGGCCGGGTCGACCCTACTCCTTCTACTACTACCCAAAATTTTAAGCCAACTAACCTTTATTTCATCGAAAATAATTTTTTTGATAAAAAAAAAATGTTGGTCTTTTTTGGGTAGGAGACCCCCTCCCCCTCCTGCTCCGATCCAAAATTTTCATGCCGGCCGCGTTCATTTAACGACAGGTAACGTTTATAATTAAAAAAATAAAATAAAAATTTTTTTGGGCCGGGTGGACCCTACTCCTTCTACTAATACCCAAAATTTTAAGCCAACTAACCTTTATTTAATCGAAAATAATTTTTTTGATAAAAAAAAAATTTTGGTCTTTTTTGAGTAGGAGACCCACTCGCCTCCTGTTCCGATCCAAAATTTTCATGCCGGTCACGTTCATTTAACGACAGGTAACTTTTACAATTAAAAAAATAAAAAAAAAATTTTTTTTGGGCCGGGTAGACCCTACTCCTTCTACTACTACTTAAAATTTTAAGCCAACTAACCTTTATTTCATCGAAAATAATTTTTTTGATAAAAAAGAAATGTTGGTCTTTTTTGGGTAGGAGACCCCTCGCCTCCTGCTCCGATCCAAAATTTTCATGCCGGCCACGTTCATTTAACGACAGGTAACTTTTACAATTAAAAACAAAAAAAAAAAATTTTTTTTGGCCCGGTGGACCCTACTCCTTCTACTACTACCCAAAATTTTAAGCCAACTAACCTTTATTTCATCGAAAATAACATCGAAAAAAAATGTTGGTCTTTTTTGGGTAGGAGACCCACTCGCCTCCTGCTCTGATCCAAAATTTTCATGCCGGCCACGTTCATTTAACGACAGGTAACTTTTACAATTAAAAAAATAAAATAAAATTTTTTTTTGGGCCGGGTCGACCCTACTCGTCCTTCTACTACCCAAAATTTTAAGCCAACTAACGTTTATTTCATCGAAAATAATTTTTTTGATAAAAAAAAAATTTTGGTCTTTTTTGGGTAGGAGACCCCCTCGCCTCCTGCTCCGATCCAAAATTTTCATGCCGGCCACGTTCATTTAACGACAGGTAACTTTTACAATTAAAAACAAAAAAAAAATTTTTTTTTGGGCCGGGTCGACCCTACTCCTCCTTCTACTACCCAAAATTTTAAGCCAACTAACCTTTATTTCATCGAAAATAATTTTTTTGTTAAAAAAAAAATTTTGGTCTTTTTTGGGTAGGAGACCCCCTCGCCTCCTGCTCCGATCCAAAATTTTCATGCCGGCCACGTTCATTTAACGACAGGTAACTTTTACAATTAAAAACAAAAAAAAAATTTTTTTTTGGGTCGGGTGGACCTTACTTCTTCTACTATTACCCAAAATTTTAAGCCAACTAACCTTTATTTCATCGAAAATAATTTTTTTGATAAAAAAATAAGTCTGAAGGTGCCAGGTTCGAACCCAATTATGATTTGTTTTTTTTTAATATTTGAAAATGATGACGGACGATTCTCAGAAAAATGATGACGATTCTCAGAAAAATTCTATATGAAAATGGATTTTTACCCTCTACCAAATTTCTTCCAACGCCGCTAAAGAAGTATAAACTTCAAAAAGAAAATAAAAAGTTTCCAAAAGCAAAGTTTCTAAAAATATTTTGATATTTTTTGGGAAAATTAATAACATCGTTATGGGAAAATATTTCGAGAATCTTAAGAACAATAATAAAAAAACAAAAAAATCTAATTTTTTGATAGACAGAATTTGTAACAGAATCTGAAAAAAACAATCTAAAAGTTTTTTTTAAAGTTTTCTGAATTCTCCTTTCAATTATCTCTCTAGGTCAGGGATGGGCAATCTTATTAACATGGAAGGACAATTTTACTTTCGAAAATTGCAAGCAGGCCGCCAATTCATTCAATATTCAATACTCGAACAGTACTTCGTAATTTATTTCAATTTATTTTAAACACAATTTTATTATTATTAATTCATTATTTAATAAAAAACATTTATTCTTCAAAACAGAAAATAAAATACTAACATTATGATATTAAAATAAAAGGTAGCCACAAAATATATTTCAACAGGCCGAAGGTTCCCTAACTCTGCTCTAGGTGGACTGTGATTTCCTGGATAGTTTTTAATCTAAAAATTCGCACAATTTTATATAATTTTGAAAATGAAACAATTGGTTGTAAATAGAATTCTAAAAACAATTTGAAAAACATATGGAATATTTGGAAAATTTCCCAGGAATAACAAAGCAAGAAAAATAAAAAATTAACTTTGCTATCAATCTGTTATTATTTTTATAATTAAAAATTAATTTTTTTTTTCAATGAAAATATTGAAATTATCACAAAAAAAAGTTTTTTTTATTTATTCCAAATTTCTAATTAAATATATATTTTATTATAATTTATGCTTATGTTAGATTTGAAATTAGATTTTCTCTCAATAATTTACCAAAAACAGATTTTGATTAATTATAAAAAATCAGTATAGTTGATTCAATTCTTCCGTTTTTGATCATAAATTATTGTCTACAGTAAACTGTTCTCTTCGATCAAACGCGGAATGAAACAACCATTATTGATACTCATTTTTGATTGATTGATCTACTTTTTAAGTAGATATTTTTCATTTGTCGAATTTTCTACTATTAATTTTTTTTAACTATAAATATTTTTCTATAAAAACTTTCTATTGAACTAAAATAAACTATTTCATAAATAATCTTAAGTTAGCACAAAGAAAGTTAAAAAAAAGATCTAATAAACTAAAGTTGAATATTCTAGGGAGAAATACCTAATTCGAAATGATATCTTTGTAATTTCTTAGTTACGGAATTATCAATAAAATATGTGAAAATCCAAAAATCCTCTTGTCTATATACTAATTGATTTGTTATTCACAAATAACAAATTTTATAAATATACCTACCTATACATTTAAATTGTTTAATGTTAATTATTTCAAGTGTTTTAATTTTTACCGAAAATATTCAATCACAGTACAGAACATTGATTGCAAAATACAAATTGATCCTGGTATTTTTTTTCTCCTTTATCAAATAAGCATTTTTAAAACTATTATGTACTATCTTATTTTATTGATAACATTCACGTTTAAAAATTATAGTTATCCATCTTTTTTGTGATAAAAAAAAGTTCCTTGCTCGTTTCTTTAAAAATATAAACAATTTTAATGTTTTTTTTTTGCTACCTCATATTTATTATCCTTTGTAATCCTTAAAATTTTTCAAAAAAAATTAAAAAAGGTTTCTGTTTAGTTTAAAAATATAAATTAAGTTTGAATGGATTTTATATGCAATGCAATTCAAAACTGGATTTTATAAATGTATATAACACAAATCCTTTTTGAATAGCCTTTTTACTTCTTTTTTTTTACCCCAAAAACATATATGTAAACAAATTATTTATATGAAATCTTTTGGGAATTAAGAACCCATAATATAGATATAATGATATAAGGATTTTATTTTTAACTATTTTAGGGTTACATAACAAATAAAGCAAAAGAATCTTATTATTATTATTATTATTATTCTTATTATTATTATTTTTTTTTTATTTATGGTTTCCGGCTAAAAAATTTGTTAAGTTTTTTGTTATAATATTACAAGTATACATATATACATTTATTTGTTGTTTAGGAGCATTAAGCATATGCGATTCACATACATAGACTTTATATAAAAAGAAATTTTAATGCATAGTCTATAAATAACTTACTGATACACAATATATGAAATAAAATATAATTTAATTGAGAATGGGTCTCGTTTCAACATTTCGATTTAAAATACTTTGCAGGAATTTTTTTTTTGTTAATATTTCTACAATCGCTCTCTACTGATGTCATTTGAAGGAGAAAATATTTATCTTCTGATTGGGACAAAGGATTCGAACCGCGCGCTGAAGATGAATTTCACTGAACAACTTTCATATTTGTAGGCGTTTTAGTTTGGGACAGACAGACCCTTAAAAGGACAGACAAACAGATGGAGAGAAATAAAATAAGAACATACAGTTCGGTTTGTTTTATTTTTGATGCAAAACGGGCTAAAAATATAGTTAAAATAATTCAAATTATTGATTTTAATTCGTTTATTCTTTATACAATTATTAAAGCTTTAAAATAAATATCCAAATTTAAAAATATTCAATTAAATTATCAAATTAAATTATCAAATTTCCAATTGCCATATAATTATTTTAAAACTAAAAGTAATTGAAATATTATTAATTATGTTGTACATACACATACATATTCACATTATATGGTAATTATAATGTTGGCGAAATTATAGCAATTATAGAATTACATAGATATTATAAAGCATATAAGAATCAACGAATTTAGTAAAAATATTTTGGAATTCTATCCACTTTAACTTTAACTTAAATACAATTGGCAAATATCTTTTTTTTGCTTCATTTTCTATGAGTGAGAAGCTTTACAATGTATACTTTTAAAAGTACAAGCTTCTGTTTCAGGAATAAATTTAGATGCAGAAGATGAATGGGCACAAAAGTAGTTTCAAGAAGCAAGTCTTTTTCAACCTATATTGGTTCATGTTCTGGGAAATAAGAACCTGGATTCTAATTGAAAAATAATTAAATGTCTATCGAGAGATTATTTCAAGCCAAAGTTTTCATTAACTACTATTTTTTACCAAAATATTAAAAGTCATGATTTAATTAAAACATGATAACGAAAATGTGTGTTTTCCTTCTTTTTTTTTTTTTTGATTTTTATTTTCTATTTTTTATGAAAATGAAAAGCTCTTCTAATAATATATTCAATGAAATCTCCTCTATAAGTATGCTACAAATAAAATTGATGGTATTGACAAAACAATCATTTATGAATTAAAATATTAACGATCTGATAAGTATATTTTATTTACACTATCCTCAATTAAAATTATCATTCATTTGTTTAACGTTTTAGTTTCTTTTTTTTTATTGCCTATATTTTTTATTTTAATTTTCGACTCAATGAATTTTTTTGTTTATTGAAAATAGCAAAATAAATTGGTTTTAATTTCAAATGAAAAGTTTTGAATGAATTGTCTTTTATATTTTTCCTATTTTATGAAGAACTGACATTCAATGAAAAAAAAAGTCAATAGTATTTAAAAAAAAAAGTTTATAGGTTGTACAACAACTCAATTAAAGAATTAACTTCAGATGCCAGAATTCATCTTTTTTTAACAAATTTATGTGGAACTTTTAAAAGTTTACAATTTTGTAGAAGTTTGGAAGTTTGCATAAAGTAAGCAATTTCAATGATTTTATATTTTATAATTTTAGTTACACTATTAGTGAAAAATTAAGAGACTCTATAGTTTGTGTAAATTAGTGTTTATACTAAATCAGCTAGAAAAATATTTTATATATATGTAAGAATCTTAGTCTGAATAAAATTTGTGTTAAAAAGTACCCAAATTTTTGAATCCGTGTTTATAATATATTTATATTTACATTTATATATGTATATATTTAACTAGGGTTAAGAAGCTTCAAGCAATCTGCGAAGTTTGTAAGAACAACAGAAAGTAATCCTTTTTGACAGAAGTAGATTCAATATTGACAAAACTAATTTCAAAGAGCTTACAATTGCAATGTTAAAAATTAATATAAAAATAGTACAATTAAATTTGACACAAATAAGTCATATCTCACTATTTCAGGCAGATCTATTTTTTCATACATGAATTTTTATCAAAAAAAAAACAGAAAATAGAAAGAAAATTAGCATAGAATAGAATTCATTCGTAACATATGACGGGTAAACATTTTTTTTCTACACATCCATGTCGTTATAAAAAAAAGAAGTTATTTTTAGTTTCACTTTAAATCTATCTTTTTCATCTTTTTGGTGTTAAATTTCACATAACATCATCAGTGCTATATACGAAAATGTTAAATCATATAAGGTTTTTAATTTTAAATTTAGATCATGAGATGAACGAAAAATCGTTTCAAATAAATCAAAAAAAAAATATATATATATTTTTATAATTTTTTTCCTTCTAAAGAACAATTTTCTACATAATATATAGTGTTATGTATTACATAGTGAAACACAGGAAGGATTTTGTCATATGAAAAAAAAATAAAAATTATATCAAAAGCCATTTAACTATATTATTTTTTGTTATATTTTTTAAGCGTACAATTCTGAATGAATCAAACTTTTACCATGAAAACAACATAATCTGTATGCGACTTATAATAATGATATAGTTTGTGGAGTAAAAACATAAATTCATTATAACTCGTTTTTTTTTTTTTTAAATATATGTATAAAAACATACATATATAATAATAATTTTCCACCGATATTTTTAACATTCTCACACTATAAGTAAGATATTTTGCTCACTGATGTTGAAAAGTCATGTTGTAGTGACACTTAAAGCACATATTATTATGCTCGTCGTATATTTCTTGTCCAACAAGTTTTTTAATAATAAATATATTTCATAAAGTTTCTTGTACGATTAAAAAAATAAAATTTAATTAATTATTAAGAATAATGTGTTAAAAATATATGTGACAAATATAACTTTATTTTAATTTTAACTTTATACTGGAACCGTATATAAATTATTTCAATATTTTAAAGTGATTGCCAGTTCTTTTTTATCACCTGATGTTCATATTTGGTGCAACAATATAAACAACAGAAACTCTAGATATTTTAAAAAGTTTAAAAAAATTGTATATTATTAAAATAACTGAAACTTGAAAACGAATGCATAAGTAATTCAATTAGAAAATATGGATAAGTTGAATACAACCACTTCCGTACTTAAAATCTACTTAATAGGTATGATAACAAATATGACTTTGAAATATGAAATATTTCTTTTGATTTTGTATGTAAGAAACTAATCTAGGATCTACATTTTTATATTAGTGGAATAAATTACTGATGGAAGTTCATAGGTGGAAAATTATTATTATTTTTTTTTATTAATACGAATGAAAGAGCCACAAACGAATGTAAAAAACAAGAGTTAAAATTTTGATGGAGGTTATTTTGACATTTTAACATTTTAAATATTTTACTTTTTCCCATACGAATAAAAATTTATTTTTCACATCATTCATCAAGATTAAAAACTGGGGATTATATTAAAGAAGTTTTATTTTTTATCGAAAAGTTTTTTTTTAAAGAATAATAAATAAAATTTATGGTCTTAAGGATAAAAAAAAAACAAAATTATACAAAAATGAAAATTCCCTACATTTTATTGAGTTTCTTCGATGAAAATATTTTAAGCATATACGATTTATTTAAAAATAACCAAACCAATATTATTGTTCCAGAAAATCTAACTAAAAAAATGTATTATTACATAAAACTAAAATAATGTAAAAATAAAAAAAAATTCTGTTAAATTTAAGGATTTACTTTTTTTTTTGAAAAAATTTATTGAATACGAAAATACTTGGGAGTAATTTAGACACGAAACTATTATTCAACGCGCAATAAAAAATTGGTCGCAATAAAAATGTTATATCCTCTCATACGTATCATCTAAACTGTCCACAGAATATCATCTAAACTGTCCACAGAAAATAGACTGCAAATTTTCAAAAGCTTATTCAAAGCATATTATTATTTGGTTGTCCAGTTTGGGGTAATTGTGCCAAGTCAAATATAAGAAAAATACAATAAGTAATAAGATTAACAATGAACTGGTCAAATACATTACACAAAATTAGTTAAGTTTAGCAGTAAGGTAACATGTAAAGGCTTAGGAAATAGGAATTTCATAAGTTTTCTTGTATGTATAAAAATGAAAATAAAAAATATAAAAACACAATAAAAAGGTGATAATGTAGGGGTTTTTATCCTTTTCCCCTGGATATATTGATTTTGTTAATAAAACATTGTTCAAGTTGTAAATATTAGTAATTAATTAGATGTTTAGAATCAAAATTATGTTGCTCTTATGTTCTAAGAAGAAATGTAAATCATGATGGTAAATAAATAATTTTGAATATTGAATACGAGCAAATTTTTTTTGTTTTATGTAAACATAAAATTTATATGTTTGAAAGTTGTGTATACCAAGAGATCTGAATACTGTAATACTTTTAAATTGCATATTTACATTGGTACTATATATTATTACTTCTATTCGAAAAAAAATTTATGTAGATACTAAATGTAAATATTTTTAGCAAATTAAAAAGTTTCATTCTTATTGACTTCAAATCAATAAATTAAGCTTATTAATTTCAAAATTATATAATATTTCATATCATTTCTTTTGAAATACAAGAGGTTAGCAATGTAATATTTTTGCAAATATTTTGAAAAAGTGTTTGGTATTTTTCAATAAATTCAAGTATTTTCTCTTTAATTGGGCCGAACAAAAAATATTCAATATTTACTAACCCTGTTCTAGGATTTTTCTTACATACATACATTATTAGATATTTTTCTTTCAAAAATTCATTTTATAGTAAAAAAGTATACATGCTTATAAAAGCAATAAGAACAACCTAACTATACGGAAAACATGAAAAGTTTTCATACAAAATTTTAAAGAGAAAATCTTTTTAATACCAAAATGATTTAATATGAATTAAGCTTTCAAGAAATTTTTATTCATATTACATTTATGAAAAACATGACATTTTTGGGATTATATATTAAATGTTATATATATTAATAATTGTCAACATAACTACTATCTTAATTTTTTTTTTCCATCCAATAAAATGATATTTTGTAACAAAACTTTTTTTTATTTGTTTTTTTGTTTGTTTTTTTTTTCATTTAGAAAAATAAATATATAAGTTGGAATCCTTTTATGTATATTACGTATATTGGACGTGATATTCATTTATTAATAAAAAAATTATTTTCTCTCATAAATTATTTGTTAAATTTTATCATCAGTTTTATTTTTTTTATTATTTTTGAGATAAATAAACAATGAAATAAAATTAAATTAAATGTTAATATAATAATATTATATACATATACGCATATAATAAATTTGTAAAAGTAATTGGCAATAAAATATTTGGAATAAAATATTTAAAAGAAAAAAAAACAAATTAAAAAAGTTTTGTATATTTTTGTAGTACTATGCAGTAAACAATGTTAATCCGATTTTCCAATATGAAATAATATGAAATAATTTCATTTGATATATAAATGTAGAAACATTCATATATATATATATATATATATATATATAACTATAATATTTAATTGATTTGTTAAAACATCGGTAGTTGTTTTTATTTTTTAAATATTAAAATAAGCTTTGATTAATGATTATTCACGTTCGAAAACGCAGGAAAACAATTAAAAAAAAATTATTGTATAAAAATTCGCATTTAAAAAGGATTAAATTTATTTTGAAAAAATAACATGTAAAATTAAAAAACATATAACTTCTTCTTCTTTATTTTCAGCGCAGCTAAGCGTAACTCATTTGCAAACCAAACATTTTATTTTAACTTGTAAACGAAAAATAAATATTTTTAGTCCGTTTTTAATATTAAAAATTGATTTGGTACAACAAAAAAAAGTTAAATTAATTGCAACTTTGGCGGTATAAAAATTTACATGTTTATTAAAATTATACCAAAATAAAAATTATTAGGTTATTATTGCATTGTGCGTGAATGGTATGTGTATAAAAGTTATAACCACGAATATTGGTTAAAAATATAATTTTTCCAAAAATAATGTCAGTAGCATTATAAATATATTACATTTTATTAACCCAATTTCAATAAATAAAATATTTTATTTTTCGAAAATTCCTTTTAATAAAATTCTCCAATTTAATGTTTATATATAAAATGAAAGGGATAAAAATTTCAAACATTTAACATAGTTTTATTTCACGTATATATGAAATCATAATAATGAAAATATTTTTTTAATGAGTTCTTTAGTAAATATTTTAAAATTTACTGTACATAAGAAAATTTTGCATACAATTTTGTTAAATAAATATAACCAACAGGGGTGGAAAAGTATAAAGTACATAATGTAGAACTGTTTTTTAATTTGACTCTCAAATGTCATTATTATGTAATTGTTATTCAATATTCGAAACATGGGACAAACAATCGAAATTATTAGTTCGAGCTTACTTGATTCAATTAAACCATTGAGAAATAATATTTATAAGAGGGTCAGAATTCATACAAGTAAATTTCGGAATTTTTTTTTTTTCAAATAACTCAAAAATGATGATTATATTTTCAATGTATTGAATAAAAATTTCATACTCAAATGTGTTTATTCTTAATACAATAATAAAAATAATAAAATTAAGAATAAACACATTTGAGTTAAAACATTTCACTCAATACATTGAAAATATTGTCATAATTTGTGAAAAAAATTTACTTGTATGAATTCTGTCCCTCTTATAAATATTATTAATCAATGATTAAACTAACTAAGGTAATGTGAAAAAAAAAATAAATAAAAAAAATATTTATCGAAATTTTGGTAAGATAATGAAAATTAAGAAAAATCTGCGTACAATAAATCTATTTACATTGTAATAGTCTAAAAAATTATATATATATATATATATATATATATATATATATATATATTGTGAATTATTCTGGGCCCTTTAATCGTAATTAAAAAAAAGAAAAGTAAGTAAAATGGTATACTTAATCTTTAGGGATATTTTTTAATGCTTTAAAAATATTTAAATAATCTTGAATAATGAATAAATTTCAATTAAAAACCAATTAGCACCGAATATTTAATTACCTAAAATAATATACATCTATTGCATATTCTTTAGGGGAATTTATTTATATAAAATTTAATTTCCATGTAATTGATTCATTAAAACATTTTACCTTTTCTTCATTTATAATTCAAAGAAAAAATATTATAAATACATTATATTTTATTTTAATTTAATTTTTTGTTAATTATATAATATAATCCTTTAAAATAAAAATTCAAAATTGTCGTTGGGCAAATTAGCCCACTTCCAAACCCTTCTTAGAATCTTAGCCACGTCTAAATTATAGATCCAGGTATTTTAATTTCGCTCTTTATTTTCTAAGAAACAAATGAGAACATATGCATATATCAGAATTTTCATAATATTTATGATGAACTAAAAGTATACTACTACTGATGTAGTATATTTCCTGATCGAGTTTAAATTTTACTATAATAAGGATTTTTGTACATGAAACATTATTTGATGGTTGATAAATTTATAGACAACTTGTAGATTATTTTATTTTAAAGAAAATGTTCAGTTTGTATACTAACAGATCTAAGTAATTGAAAAAGCCTCAATTTATTTTCATATTTTATGTTCAGTTTAAATTTTCCTATAAGTTTTATGTTTTTCTCATTCGGAGGTAACCTTGATACAACTTTTTTGTCACATAGAAAATATAGTGAATGTAAATTTTGAGATAAATGTTTTTTTCAAAAATTAATAATTTGAACTTTTTAATGACACATCACAGAAATTAAAAACATTATATAATTTGAAAGACTTTGTTGAAAGCCGTAAAAAAGACTTAAATTTCCCGGACAGCGTTTTGGTCTTTTTTTTAAGATTTTAAAAATTTCTATATAAAAAAACGAATTAAGGGTATGAGAAAAATATATGCGCTAAAGTAGAAGGTTATATTACTAAAAAGTTGGCAGCCCCTATTCTTTCTATAAATCTGTGCATAAAAGCAGCCGTATCTAAACCGTATTGATTTTATTCTTTTCAATATGAGTTATTATTTCATTTTTGTTTATTCATGATGTTTTTCATGTTCATAAAAACGCCTTTGTTGTTCTTACAATATCCATAAGAAAATAGAATTTATATTTTTTAAATTTATTTGATGCATAAATTCATAACGTATGTGAATGTGTATGTAATGTATGTACCATCTATATCTAAAAATAAAATAATGTCTAAAATAATAAAACAAATAACGTATTCGAAAGTCGGCAAATAAAATCCGTGGAAATAAATTTTGACAATTGTTCTGTTAAAATAGAACATCTTAACTTTACTTAAATGTAGTAAGTAAGTACTTGAATACTTTATTTTTAAATCGAAGTGATGTAGATTGTAGAAGAAAGGTATTTATACAAATTTTGTTTCCATTTTCGTTATAGAACGAATTTTAATTTTTCAATCCTATAATACAGTCTTCAAACTTCAAAATCTCGCGAAACTCTTATGTGAAATATATTAATTTTTGAGAATACATTAGGTTCTAGAAATATAGGTTCGAATTTATTCAAACTGTCATGTTGATAGTGTTAAGTATATACTAGTAGCACATACTACATTTTTTAATAAAAAAATATTTACGTGTGCGAAAAATTAACTTTATTTATTAAAAATCTAGTTTTCTTTAAAGCTTTAAAAATTTTTTTTAAAAATTCTAAGGAAATGAAGCAACCTTTGAATTGTGGATTTTTTTTGTGGAAATCTTGAATGATTTCATGGACTCCGCGGAACACAGCTTGGAGAACACTGCTCAAATTATTTCTATTCTGATTCTTATTCGCTTAAATCTGACATTTTTATTATAAAATAAAAAAATTTTTGAATTGAAAAAAATAAAAACATCCATGACTTCATTCCGATTTCTGTGTAGAATATCGAAAAAGAAATTAAGTAGTAATTTAATTTAGTACTTTTAAAAAAATTATGCAGGTTAGCTTTAATGGAAGTGCTCAAACTGAATTAATTTAAGTGCGATATAAAATTGTGTATTCTAAAAGATATTAATTTCATATCCCTTTGAGATAATAAATATTATTAAAATAATAATAAAAATAAAATAAATAAGAAATATTATGGAAAATAAAGAATTTGCTTTTTCACATACATACACTGGCATTAAATCAAGTTCTAGTATTTTTATACACAAAACAACAACAAATACATTTTTTTTATTAAAAAAAACAATATTTAAGTTCTTTCGGTATCATATCAAGTACAAACTGCGCTAAAATCGTAAAATTAATGCCCAGAGGCATAATTTTTAGTACCAAGAGAATTAATGTTATTCCAAAAATTCTTGAATTAAAATATTTGAATAATTTTAATACTATGGCTGAATGGTAGAGTGATGGAATGAAATGCTAAAGACCAAGGTTCGAATCCCGACGAAGGCATAAGAAAAATGTATACGCTATTTATATTTTTTATTTTATGTACATGAATAATTTTATTACTATGGCCTAATGGTAGAGTGGTCGATTGAAATGCTAAAGACCGAGGTTCAAATCCCGAAGAGGGCATAAGAAAAATATAATTAGAAATTAGAAATAAAATAAATAAAGAAATAAATAAAATAAAAAAAAAAATAAAAAAAAAATTAAAATTAAAAAATTGTTTTTTCTCCTTTAAAAAATTTTAATCCCAAAAGGCATTGATTTTAGTAAAACCGTCATTGGACGGTTTTTGTTGCGGAAAATACATGATTTTATGCATTTTTACATGATTTTAGCACGTTTTTTATCTCAGTGTAGTTAGTTAAACCATTTAACGTGTTTATGTTTATTTGTATAATGAAGATTTTTGTTATACAATTATCTATAAAAATTCATACGTAGTATTATTATAAGTACTAGCTGTACCCGTACACACGTTGTTGTGAAACACAAGTTTTAAGTGAAATTTTCAACAACAAATTTTTTGTTACGAAATTTCTGTGTAATTTTACATACCAAATTTAAATGAAATCGGACAAACTTTTAAAGTCCGCCCCCAGGGGGGTCCCTAGGTAGGAGGTCCCTGGGTAGGAGATCCCTGGGTAGGAGGTCCCTGGGTCAACCAATTTTTTGTTACGGAATTTGTGTGTAATCACTTCCTCTTTTTACGTACCAAATTTGGATGAAATCGGACGAACTTTTGAAGTCCGCCCCCGGGGGAGGTCCCTGGGTAGGAGGCCAATGAAATTTCAAAATAGACTAAAACGACCCCCGACCTGACACAAAGACATGGTGTAAGTTTGAAAACGATCGGTTGAGCGGTTAGGAGCCTATTCGGAACATACAAACATACAAACATACAAACAGACAACTTCTGTTTTATATATATAGATAGATAGATAGATAGATAGATAGATACATTATATTATTCATTATCTCAATAATCATCTTCTTTTTCTAATGTTTTTACATATAATATGTATACGACTATATGTTTCATTATTATAATTTATGAATTATACGATGTGTAAATAATTGATTATAAAGCAATTTATATAAATAATTTTTATGAATTGAAAATCAGATACTTATTTTGTGTTTTCTTTTTCATGATATTTAAAAAAAAAAACAAAATCTAAGGTATAATAAATTGTTTTGTTATATTAATATTAATTTTGAGCAAATAAATAACTTTTCTATTATCTCAGTCAGTAAAGTTTGACACTGACTGTTTTTATGATTTGAATCAAAAAAAAATAAAAAAAAAATTATTACATATTTTTCTCTTTTCTCTTCAAAATTATATGAAATTTTCCCACAATACTATGTTGATATTTTGAATATAAAAGTGTCTAATATTATTAATAATAAATGAAAATTCTTTTTATTTTCTTTTGAGATATGAATAATTTAGAAAATCAAAAACATTAAAGCTGTTTAATATTTTTAAATATTATTCTCCAGAAAATATATATATTTATATATATTTAATTAATCTGTTCGACATAGATGGTTACGTTTTCATAGTTGTGTTATATTAAAAATAAGTAAAAGTAATACAATAGAAAAGGAAGCTGGGTGGGTACATTAAAACATGAACCTGCCATTTAATATTGCAGGTTTTGTTCTCAATTTAATTAGAAAATGGTTTTGCATATTATTTTATCGTTTTTTTTAAACAAACTAAATGCAAATACCTCAAAAAAAACAAGCGCAAAAACTTTAAAACAAGTGTACATAACAAATATATTGCATAAGATAAATTAATATAATTTTAAGATTATGTATGATTTATATAAAGTTTTTTCTTTACGTAAATGTAAAATATATCTAAAACAATGTAAAAGCGAACTTACAATATTATATAGCTTCTAAGAATTCGTAAAAAAGTCTAAAATTGTTCTAACCAGTTTAGTCCTTTCTTTATGCCAAATAAACTATAAATTATTTACAACTATATATATTTTATCTTATTTGATGACACATTATGTTTCGATGATTTATTGTTCTGGGTAGATTGCAGTGACGGAATATTTCATTTCATGTAACCATAGCCTTGAATTATAAATATTTTTTCCTACCATCACCTCAAATAATAAAAAAATAGGCAAATTTTGGGCAAAATCATACAAATTATAAAGCGAAGTAATAAAATGGGTTATTCAAACATTCAGAAATTTCATTATGATATTTTGGAAGACATGTTGCAGTACAGAATTTCGACTTAATCATCCTAATATATTTTTTTTAAATTAGAAAAACGCTAATTTGTAAAAACTTTTCCTCGGTGTAACCTTACAAATATATTTCATATTTAATATCTCTGTCATGTGGTTTGGTGATAAAATATAATTCTGTACAGTGGAGTAGCTACCATACAGCAAGAGTAAACAAGGCATAGGGGCCCTCTAAGTTTAGGGGCCCTCTTGTAATACAGTTTTTTTTTAATCGATTCAGTCCAAGCTTTTAGTTGAAGAAAAAACTAATTATCCAGCAGCGAAGCTTTTAGAGAAATGCATGAGTACACTTATATTACAAATCACTCGTGAATACACTTTATTTATTCAATACATATATGGATAGTGCAACTCAAAAAAGAAACGATTGTAATATATGATTCATGATATTTTTTCAATGCATTAGAATTGTATTGAGTTTTTTGTATCAAGTGTAATTCCTATTCGCAAGTATAGTGAGTAGGAAATGTGTATTGAATGAATCTGACGATCATCTGAGTGATCTTATTAACGATTTTGCAAATGCAAAAGCTAGAAAAGAGAAATTTTGATTTAGTTATTTAATATTCTCATTATTATTATTATTATTACTTTAATAATATAACGTATTATAAAAATTATAAAGAATTTTTTTGTATTTCTTTAATACTTTTTACATTTTTTCACACGGGCCCTTTCATCATTGTGGCATAAGGGCCTAAAATTTCTAGCTACGCCACTGATTCTATAACTCAAAATTATAATTGATGAGAATCTAAATCTGACATAAATTCATATATAAAACATGGTATTATTATAAATAAATTATTTGACCCCACATTCTTTAATTTTGAAATCACATTTTATTACTTCGAACCGAGAATTGAAAAAAAAAACAAGTTTTGAAGTAACACAAATGGATCAGATCTTATCTGGAGAAATTGATAAAAGATAAAAGTTTTCATAGAATTGATTTTAAATATAATAGGTGTCTTAGAACTACAAATTTATTCACCATCCCTTTTCATCGAACAAACCACGGGAAATTTGAACCCGTAAATAGAATGCTCATGAACTGTAATAAATACAGCCATGTATTAGATTTTAATTTTAACAAAGAAACAATAAAAAATAAACTGTTGAAATGTTAAATTAAAATTAAATTTAAGTTAACATTATAAATTTAAGTAAATGTAAGTTTTTGTAAATTTAAATTTTTGTAAATTGTTTGAGTTAAGCAATGAATAAATAAATAAATAGTCTAGCCTGAATCCTTAACAAACTATAGTCAATTTAATATTCAATTTACAATAAATTTTATTTTAAAGTTTAGAAAAAGAAATAAAAAAAGTTTAAAAAGGTTTTATTTTGTTTTATTTCACCATTTTTGATTTTCAAAATATCATTTTCTAACACATTGATTGTTAATGCAAAATCAATCCTCTCCTACGGCTGCATTGTCTATTATATTCACATGGTCTGAATATACTAATACCCATTACATCAATAAATGCTAATATAATTAATAATAACAAAATTATAACCAAATGACAACGGAAAATCATTTTAATAGCAGATAGACAAGCTTAATATGCCTTGAGCACAGCTAATACCGCAAAGCAATTTTTGAAGGAATGTTCCGGAAACCTGTTCACAGCTGCTCAGTACAAAATGTAAATTAAAATAAAAATCAGTCCATCAGTCCAAAGGCAGTCCATTATTTGTAGCCACTGTTATTTCATAGTTTAAATCTTAAGTATAAACTTCTGTAGGCAGTTCTATGACTGCTTCGTGTTTTTTTTTTATTATATTTTAGAAAGCCAAAATCATATGGACTATATGGCTTAGTGGCTAGACATCAGACTATGAGAGTGAAGGTGTCAGGTTCGATTCCCAAAGAATACATTCTTTTTTTAAATTTTTTAATTTTTTTGAACATAAAAATAGGTTTAAGAAACAAAAATTTGTTTATTGGTAGGAGGATATTTAATTTTTTGGCTTGTAATATTGGGCCCTATATATACATATATTTGAAATTACAAGACCTTGTCATTGGGAATCGAACCAGGCACCTTCAGACTTACAGTCTGATGTTCTATCCACTAAGCCATATTGTCCATATGATTTTGGGTTTCTTAAATATAATAAAAAAATAAGTATTCTTATTCTTTTTTTCTGAGAAAAATGATGACGATTCTGAGAAAAATTCTATTCGAAAATGGATTTTTACCCTCTACCAAAAATCATCAAACGAGGCTAAAGAAGTATAAACTTCAAAAATTATTTTGTGACGTAGTCAATTCTTTCTGGAGCAAAAAAAAATAAATCCAGTTTTCTAATTAATTATGAAATAATTTTAAGAAATTCTTTTTACGAAAAATCAATAAAATTAATATCTTTCGTTTTTCATAATTTTTATTTAAAATAAATAAGAAATAACGCAGAAAATCGGTTTTTACGGTGCTCAAAATTGCTTTGCGGAATTAGCTGTGCTGAAGGCATAAAGGGCGGCGAAATGTTAAAAACTGAAAACTGAAATTCATAAATTCATAAATTTAAAAATTCTGACTAATTTTATCAAATTTATATTATCGAATTCAATATTGATCGTGCATTCAGTGGTTTTGCTTTCAGTTGTTTAATGCATTTAAAATATATCGAATTGTTATAAATAATTATTTGACTATGCTGCTGTTATTTTGAAGCATTTTTAATTCTTGAATCATATATGATGGTAAGTCCGACCAAATTTAATTTAGAATTAGGTTTAGAAAGAATGTATGCTAAATAGATATTGCGAAGTGCATCAGTATAGCTAAAAATAATCTAGATTGAAAAATCTATTGATGATCATTCTTATAACTAACTTAACGTTATATTGAATTGATAATATACATCATATCTCAATTAGAATCTATCTGCTAAAGTCACATTGAATTAATTACTTTATTATTATTGTTCAATATTTGATTTTAAACTTATATTGGCTTAGAGATTAATGTGAAAAATTTTCGATTATGAACCATAATCTCAAATAAATATAGCACCTTCCAATAAATATACATATAAATATATTTTATTAGAATTTTGTGAATTATTTATGTAATATATTATTAATATGAAAAAAACGAAATTGCCAAACTAAAAATATACGTTGAAGAAAAATATTTACAATAAAGGGTTAAGATATTTTATACATACACTTTCTGCAATCTATATATCTATGAATGCATCTATGTATCTATCATATCTATGTATTAAAATTGTATTAAAATTTAAAGTTGAATAATAGTCTTTCAATATTTTTATTATTATTTTTTTTTTTCAATTGATACTTTGACATTTTTTATGATACACTATAATATACATATCTATCTTTTTAGTTGTGTTTTTGCAGAATTAAAATAAAAATAGGTACTTCACTTAAGAAAGAAAAAAGGTTGTGTCAGGACAAATCGAACCGCATCTTTTGTTGAGAAAAAGTTTGAAGTAGACATTTTTAAGGACTTAATTCTTGAAATTATAATATAGGTTAATTATTATAGGTTTTCATACAAAATGAAGCTCATTACTTAAAACTTATTAAATTTAATGATAAGAATAGAATCTTATAAAAAAAAAATTAGGGTTTTTTTTCCACAGCAATTCAAAAGTTTCAGTTGTTTTCAAACTGATTTCACCAACATCACTGTGCCGCACATCCATCCAATCCGCAACTCATTCACTTTTATGTTTATGTTTTAACCCCAACTTTATTAAGAAAATCGTTGAAAAAATATGAATTATGATCAGTAGAAAATTTAATTTTTGTCGTGCAAGCGAAAGATATTTGTATCTAAGTGAATTTCAAAACTTTTAAAACAAATGCATTGAAATTTAAGTTCAAATATAGAAATGTAAGTAACTACGTGACCAGAGAGGTGATTGGATTTTTTATTTGCTTTTTATGTTCGTTGAGAATGGAAATAAAATTTAGTAAATTTTATTTGTATATGGTTTTAATTTTAACGATGTAATATCAAACTAAATCTGACGGAAAAAGAAATTATTTTTCAATAATATTATTGTTTAAAGAAAAGAAACAAATGAATTTAAAAAAATGATTTTGGAAATTTAATTTTTTATTAGAAATATATTTAAAGTTTATATTTACTTATAACTTCGCTACACTTCAGGTTACAAACACAGAATTCCATGTTTTGCAGAAAAAAATGGGTTCGTTCTGTGTTTGATACTTGGTTTGCCATATAAAAATTTTTTTTTTTTTTCATGGTTTGAAAGTCGGTTCGACACAAACCTAGAAATTTTACTACATAGTTTTATTGCATTTCAAAAAAAAAAAGGTATAACCTGTCAATTTGCAGAAAATTTACAGAAAAAATCATACTTTAAAATGCTTCGATATAAAAAAAATAATAATAAATTGTAGGTTATCAAAAAAGAAAATAAATTAAAATATTTTAAAAAAAAAATTGATTATTATTTTTATTTTACATTATTTCTTTAAATTAAAAAAATTCATTTTTTTTTTTTTAATTACGAAAAATTAAAATTTTATTTTACAAAGAATTTTTTTTTAATTTTACAAAGAATTTTTTTTTAATTTCAAACCAAACCATCTTTTATAAGTGTGTCACCCCATTCGCCAACCTACTTTCAAACCAAGAAATTCATGGTTGCTAACCTGAAGTGTAGCGAAGTTATTAGAAATTATTTATCTGCTTACAGGAATTAAGTATAAAGTTTATGTAAAAAAGGATTATTATTATTACCAGTGTAGCTTATAATACCATACATAATTCAATTTCTTTTTTTTTTATTCAAGAACATTATATCTGGATTACTGATTTATAATTATTAACGTAGTTGGAAAATCTATATATTAAAAGTTTTTTCAGTCTGTTGCGCCTTACTACTAGCATATTGTATCCATCCCTACTGTGGAACTGGAAAAGAGTTTTCAGGTTGTGATTCCCACGAGAAGGGAATGGAACAATATAAATATTCTAGAGAATATAGATCTGGCTATTTTCACAGACGGTTCAAAGATGGACTGTGGTGTGGGTGCAGGGGTGTTCTCTGAGCAAATCAATATAGCTAAAAGTTACAGACTTCCAGATAGATCCAGTATTTTTCAGGCAGAAATACTGGCTATATGGAAAGCATGTTGCTTATTAGGGGAGATAGGACCTGATGTAAGCAAGATAGCAATAGCTTCAGATAGTCAAGCAGCCATTATGGCTCTTAACTCACCCGTTGTATCGTCTAAACTGGTAAAGAAATGCTTGGAGCAGCTCTCTTGCGATATGACGTTTTTCTCTACTGGGTTCCAGGCCATAGGGATATCCAGGGGAATGAGCGGGCAGATGAGCTAGCCAAGGCAGGCTCAAACTTGGCAGCCTGCTTCGCAGAACAGGTACATCTGCCCTTAAACATAATCAAAAGAGATATATACCAGAAGTATTTATCCCAAGCAAGCAATAGATGGAGGGCTTTATCTACGTGTAGCACGGCAAGGAAAACCTGGCCGAATTATGACAAAAAAAGAACCGTGGAAATTCTTAAAATGTCTCGTAGGGATATTGCTAGAATCACGGCGGTTTATACGGGTCACTGGGCAGTTGGCGAGCATGCCGCAAGACTAGGGATCCCATTTAACCAAAAATGCCGCAGTTGCGGAGATGAGGATGAAAAAGAAACTATCATCCACTTTATCTGCAAATGCCCGGCTCTAGCAAGAATCACGAAAAGCACATTAGGTGACTATTTCGTCGAAGATCTAAATGTGCTGGCTACAACCAAACTCAAGGAGGTGATAAAATTTCTTAACTTCACGGGGTGGGTTAGGTACCAGACTAGGTTACGAGAGTGAGTGGTGTCAAAACGGTGCGCAAGCGCTAATTGGGATCAACTCTAGTTTGAGTAGATCCGCCACTTTAACCAACCAACCAACCAACCTATCATAATAATTAAACGAACGAAAGAAAAAAGTGGAAAAATTTAAACATATAAAGCTCGGAATTTTTTATAAACTTATACCCACTTTAGACAATTCATTATACATACATACACAAAAATAAATTAATGATCAGCCATCAATTTTTTTTTTTTTATGTATTGTTCTAAAACTAACCACAAAGTTTACACAAGTTTTAAATTTTAAATCTATTACCATTGTGTATTCAGTACAAAAAAATTTATATAATAAAAAATTTCCACACATCTATTATTTACTTAAAATTCATTCTGTAAATATAATGTATGTACTGTATATATTGCAAGTTAAAATAGATTTGCTAAAATATAAAATTAAAATAAATATATTTCCCAGTACCATGTTATATTCCAGGAATATTATGCTAATTTTTATTTTCTGTCAGAATTATATTCAATTTTCTTAAAAAAGAAAAAAAATTAAATGAAATATATATTATCTCTTTGTAATTTGAAAAATTGTTAATATTTATATGTTTAGAATTGCTCTAAAAATTGTAAAATTTGTAAATTGATATAAACTTTTAAATTACTTACTATTAATATTTATCTGAAAAGCCAAATGTGTTGTAAAGTTATAGTTTTAACAAAAATTTAGTTTTCTAACAAAATAAATAAATGTTTCTTTAAAATTTTGAATTTAGAAGAAAACTAAAGCTATGAATCCAATATTTTTATCTTAACTTCCAATAATAGAAATCACCGAAACAACACTGAAATTTTTTTTTAACATTTAATGATGTAAAAAAAATTGCAAATGAAGAGAATTCGAAATTGGATATCTTTTTAAAATAATAATAAAAAAAAAAGAAAAAAAAAGACATTAACTTATTAAAATTATATTTTTTATTATTGAAAAATCTCAAATTTCTTGTTAAGTTATATAAAGAATTTTTTTTTTGTGAAGGTAAAAAATATCCATTCTTAGTGATCCTTTTTTCTTAGGAATTTAAAACGAAAAAAAATTTTTTTTTTTTTTGTTATTCTCACAATGAGATTAAACACAATTTTATTTATTTCTTCATCTTAATAAATAATAAAAGAAAAAGATACAAAATATCCCAATTAATTAAGTCAAAATAATTGTTGTATAAAATATTTATGAGCTTCATTTATAAAAAAAAAAAAAAAAGAAAAAACAGAAAATTCTTTTTTCTATTATTTTTCTTCATAAATTGTTTCAGGATAAGTCTAAGTTTTTATTTCATATCCTTGTCACCTGATAAACATAGCAATGAATATTTTCTAGTAAAATTAATTAATAATATTTACTAAAAAATAGTGTTGAAGACTAGAAAAAAAAAGTTTTGCGATTGCTTAATTAAAGTCCCTATTTTATCCTTAACTTTGTGAAAAAACAATTTTTTTCAATTACTATATCTTTTAGCTATAAATTTACTAAGATTAAATAAATAATATTCATAAATTTCAATATATTTTTAAATATTTCATAATTCAGAAAGGCTCTACAATCTAGAGAACATGATTCACTCAACATTACTTAATTAAGTCAGTAGTAGTTTGCTTACATTTCATTAACAATTATTAGTTTAAATATAATTTTTAATAAATAAATATAGTTAAATGTAGCTGTTACTACAACAATTTAGTAATTCTATTACTATTTTATTTTGATTCTCCGCAATTTCATGAATTGTAAAAAAAGAATTCTATATAAAAGTTGAAATAAAGACATGTCAATCAAATTTTTGAATAATTATAATTTTTCATTTCATTAAACTAGACAGAAAGAATATGGACATCATAAGCTTAATATATAACTTCTGGCAATAAAAATTTTGAATTCAAAGAAAATAATTGAAATTGACATTATGACGGCTTTTTTTAATTTTCAAATCTTATAATGTAAAAATTATAAAAAGATTCAAAAATCACTTTTGTATAAAAACATGTATTTAATTTTTTATTTTTTTTAAAACCACTTTGTAGAATCAAGTAAGAAATTATAACAAAAAAAAAAGAAAAAACTGAAAGCCTGTAAGTGTTTTCCGCAAATTTCGCTGTACATATAAAAAGGATATGAAAAAAAAAATTTATATTTTTTTTTTCTTATTTGATAAATATGGTTTTTTTCTTCTGCTACTTCATTTTTCTATGTGTATATACAAGAATTTTCTTTTAATTTATGAAGCGAAAAAGAAAATTATATGTAGAAAAATAATTCGTTCATTAAAATCTGGAAAGTAAATAGCATTTTCCTGAAATTAATACTTTTAACGTAATGAAAGAGAAAACTCATAAAAAAGGGTTTATTACTCTGATGAAAATTAATTTAAAAATAAAAAAAACATTTTTTTTCCTTAAGTACGGAAAACATAATATTTAATAAATTTTTTTTTTATTACAGGAAACCTAAATTAGCATTTTGTTTAAAAAAAAACAAAATGAAAAGCCTTGGTAAATTTTTATTTAACTTGAACTACTGACTGCTGCTAAATACAAATAAAAATCACTAAATAAAAGATTTAAAGATTTTGTAAAAATGTTGACTTGAATTTGGCGAGCAAAAATAATTGTATTTAATAGGATTATTTCAAGATTGAATGGATTAGATTTTGCACTTGTGATGATGAATATTCACTTTCTTAGAATCAATTTTATTTTCGACCACGTTTTTGTTCTAGCAAATTTATTTAATCTTCAATATGAGTTATGAGGAAGGCTGTAGTTTAACTAGACTGGACTTTAATCTAGCAAATTTATTTAATAATCTAAACTTGAGAAAAAAAAGAAATAATTTATTTTAGATTAATTACATTAAAATTATTTTTATTTTCGCATTAAAAGTTTCCTGCTGTTTTCTTTCTAAAATTCTATAATAAGTATTAAATTTTTAATTGTAACTAAGGACAACAATATTATCTAAATAAATACTTATAAAATAATATAATTTCGAGTATACCTATAAATAATTTAATTTTCAATACTTAATACAATGCTTATATTTTAATCTATAAATTTATTTTTACAATAAAATAAAAATTAATGAAATTATCAAATTTAAGAGAAGATTATTACTTTGTTTCTAATAACTTTTGTTTAAAATAAAAATTAGGAAATAAAAGTAAAAGATGCAAACATTTATACATTATTTTCTCATTTTTTTACATTTTTGAATTTTATATCAATATTTCAATAATTCAATAGTACAATCACAATTTATTGATTTCTACACTGATTTGAGAGTTCTTGAAAAATATTTTACTTTGGTTGTGCTCGAAAATTTTAAAAAGTTGAATGCGAAAAATATAGATTTCCTTAAAAGAATGTGGTATACTTAAATTGCAAATAGTTTTGAAGAAATTTCGAGCACTTAAAAGCTTAAAACACATTCCAAAAAGTTTTAACCCAATAGAAAATTATTTCAAAATTCGATTTTGGTTTAAAACAGCTTTTGAATTTCTTTTGTATATGTTTTTTTAGGATTAGAAAAGTGAAGAAGGTAAGATTAAGTTTGAACACTTTTCAAAATTGTAAATGAAGCACAATTTTGAAAATCTTGAATTTGCTTAACAAATTTATTAAATTTTAAAAAATTTAATTAATTTAATAATCGACCTTTTATGGTACATAAATTAAATACCAATTTCTATATAACTTGTAACAAAAAACAGGCACAGGATAATAGTAATTTATTTAAAACTCTTTATGTAAGTAATTTGATTTTTTCAAGCAAAGATATTTTCCAAAATTAGTTTTCCCCGAATATTTTTATCACCCAGTAGAGTTTCGAAGTCCGGGAAAGGTTGAAGAGCACTGTAATTTTGTTCAAACATTTATTAAATGAATATATAATGATGGAAAACAAAAAGAATAATCTCAAGTTAATTTTAATTAAATATTCGTTTTTCTTAGAGATTAAAATATGATTATATTTTCGATTTTTTAAAAAAAAAAAAATTTATTTTATTATTTATTAAAATTGTCACTTAAAAAATAAATAAAATAAAATGTTAACTATTTTTATTCCCAATTACTAAATTTTTTATGTTTGGAATTGAAGTTGTGTTTTATTTCAGATTTGTGGATATTAAGAGCCCTGAACAAGATCTTTCATTCAAAAATTCTGTGCGTCCATTTGGTACTTTTTAATAAACTAAAATTAAGAAACATATTGTATGATTACGGTGTAGTGACTCTGTATTAAATAGACTATTGTCTTAAGTAAATACTCACAGTTAGGTATAATGAGTGAGTTGTCATAGTATTAGTTAATAAGATAACATATAAGATAATAGAACTGATCAGAGTCAGTATAGAATAAACATTCAAAGTGTCAACATATAGAGTTAATCTAAATAAAGAGACTTAACATTAAAACTATTCTTTTATTTTATACAATACACTTTACAACGGTTAGTAGACTTAAAAAAACAATGGATGTAAATTATTTTTATATATTAAATTTTTTTAAGTTAGGTGCGAATATATTTTACAACAAAATATGATAACATGGTTTCATATTTAAATTATTTATTATTTAGTTGTATTTTTGACGTTCTAAATGTAAATTCATGTTTTTATTTATTATGTGAGAAAATTTAAATTTTGTCTAAAGTATACTAATGTGTATATAAATAAATAATTAACTTCTGAAGATGCAGCAAACCATGGGCTGTGAAATATTAAGGAATTAATGAAATTAATTTCCTATTTTCTTCATTTTATTTATTAATGATCTTCCGAATATTTTAAATTCGTCAGAAGTTCTTATTTATGCAGATGATGCAAAATTTTTTAAAGCTATATCTTCCTATTCTGATTGTATTGATTTACAAAATGACATCAACTCATTTTGTAATTGGTGTACGTCAAATAATCTTCTTTTAAATGTTAATAAATGTCACTCTATGTCCTTCTTTAGGGAAAAAAAGCAAAATTGATTTTCAATATACTATTCAATCCTCTTCATTGACAAGATTTGAAGAAACCACTGATCTTGGAGTTTTGTTGGATGAAAAATTGAACTTTGTTAAACATATCGATTTTGTAGTGAATAAAGCTCTTCGTATTCTTGGTTTTATTTAACGGCAATCGAGAGAATTCAGTGATCCTTATGTCATGAAGCTTCTTTATTCCTCTTTTGTCCGTCCTATTTTAGAATATTCTTGCCAAGTCTGGAATCCATTTTATGATATTCATATCTCTAGACTTGAACCTGTCCAGAAAAATTTTCTTCGTTTTGCTTTGAGGCGCCTTAATTGGCAGGACAACCTTAATTTACCTCCGTATTCTGACAGACTTCAACTTGTCAATCTTCCAAGTCTAGAGAGTAGAAGGGCTTATTTGTCGTTCAGTTACCACAAGGTTATCGAGGGCAAGATGACAAGTAGCTGTTTAATGTCTAACTTATTTTTTAATGTTCCGTCACGTAGCCTTAGAAATTCCGATGTTATTTATATCAAATTTTCAAGAACCAACTATGGTCAAAATAGCCCACTAAGCTCCATGTTCAAAATTTATAACAGATTTCACTTTCTACTTCAAACACATAGTTTCGATAGTCCTTCTTTTAAAACTCAATTTTATATTTTATCTGCCAGTTCAAATTAATTTGTGCAATATATATTATTATAGTATTTACTTATATTTAAATTATTATATAATTTTTGTTTATTATTATCTTATTTTTATATATTATTGTATTATTATTGTATATTTTTTTTTAATATTATTATAAGGATATTTCCGCTTGTATTATAAGCATTTGTAATAAATAAATAAATAAATGAAACCCTAAAATAATAAAATAATCCAAATGCAATTCACCAGTAACTAAAATAAACATTATTAAATTATTTATGTTTCATGATCATATCATAGGATTTTTAGGCATGAAAAAATATGACCATCATAGCTTTTCTGTTTCTTTCTTATTTAATTAATAATTAAAAAACAGCTTCAATAGTTTTTATAAATTTTATTAAATTATATAAAATACTGTTAAATGATATCCTTCAATATAAAATTAAATTACATTAGAATTAAAATGAATACGACCCTTTTATTACTATGCTGAGAGGTAGACTGATCTGATGATCTTTTAAAATATAACTTTTCAATTCTTAATAAATACAATATAATTCTTATACAAAAAATAAACGGAAAACATTTTATAAAAAGGTACATGTACAAGGTGTATGTATATATCACACTTTTCCCCTCTTAAAAAAAATTCTGGAGAAATAAAATCCTGAAAATCTTTGTAAAAGAACACATAAAAAAAAATTTACTTAAATTTAAATCTATCAGGAATCTTAGTATCTCTTTTAGAACGTCTTAAACTTAAATAATCATTATTCCTTTCTTTTGGAAGTATAACATCTACTGTTTTATTTTGATTATTATTTACACATTCGTCAGTCAGTCTATCACAACTCTCTAAATCTTTAGTTTTTACATCAGTAGTTAAAATTTTATCATTTAAGGAAGAAAATCTAATTTGATTTTCATGAACGAATTTAATTATTCCATTAATTTTTATTAAGTAAGTTAATTTACTACAAACTTTTGTTACTTGTGCCAGTATCCAGCGAACAAAATTTTTAAAATGATTTCTATATAAAACTAAATCTCCTTCCTTAAATTTGTTTTTCAAATTTAATTTTTTTAATACATTTTTTGTATCTTTTTCATTTACAATAATTTTCGATTTTTCACAAAATTTTTTACTAAAATCAATATAAATATAAATTTAGGATTAACATAATCTAAACTAGCTCTTGGCTTATAAGAAAAAACAACTCAACTGGACTTTTTGATGTTGATGTGGACGGCGTATTTCTATCATTATATAAAAATTTTTCTATTTTTTCTTGAAGTGATAATGAATTATTCTTATCTAAACAAAATTTTACTAAAACATTTTTTACATCCTGCACCCCTTTTTCTGCCAGTCCATTTGACTGAGGGTGATAAATAGGAGAATTCAAAACTTCAATATTTTTTTCACTTAGAAATTTTTTAAAAATAAATGAATTAAAAGGAGGTCCTGAATCGCTTACCAATTGACGTGGAAAACCAAAAACAGAAAAAATTCGACATAAAATATTTAAAGTTTTTTTGAACATTAGAACCGTTCATTAAATAAATTTCTTTATATTTGCTAACAGCAACTACTAAAATTATAAAATATTTACTTTGGAATGTAAAAAAATCAATATGCACCCGCTGGAATGGATATTGAGCTAGTGGCCACTTGGTATTTACAATTTCTTTTTTAACTTTAGAAGTTATAACACAAGTTTCACATTGAGCTAAGAAATTTTTTATATCGTTATCAATCGAAGGCCACCACACATAAGAACGTGCAAGCATTTTCATTTTTACAATACCATAATGATTTTCATGTAACAATTTTAAACATGATTTGCTCAAGCACTCAGGAATTATTATACGATTTGCATAAAATACACATTTATTGTCACAGGACAGACTATTTTGAACTTTCTTATAAGACATTAAATTTTCAGAAATTTTTTCAGGCCAAGATTTTTTATTCAAAATTTGGAAAACTTCACTTAAGTTTTCGTCATGACACATATGACTTTGAATTACAAACATGTTTACAATTGGACTATCATTTTCATTAAAATAATTTATACCAAGTGGTTCAATTTCTGTATTTTGCAAAAGAGGCAATCTACACGGTCCAAAATTTCAGTTTTTTTTTTAAACTTAATTCATAAAAACATGGTTTAAAAGAATATTTTAAACAAAAAATTCAGTATTTAAAACTTGCTAAAGTTTAATTCAAATTTCTATACTTTTTTAGTTAAAAACTAAACTATTTTAGTTTACATTTTGATTTAAAACATCAAAGTTTATATTTTAAAACTTTAAAGTTTTAAATCAAAATTTAGCTCCGGTTTCTAAACATTTTCAGTTTAAAACTTAAATATTTTAGTTTACATTTTGATCTAAAACATCAAAGTTTATATTTTAAAACTTTAAAGTTTTAAATTAAAATTTAGCTCCGGTTTCTAAACATTTTTAGTTTAAAACTTAACTATTTTAGTTTACATTTTGATCTAAAACATCAAAGTTTATATTTTAAAACTTTAAAGTTTTAAATTAAAATTTAGCTCCGGTTTCTAAACATTTTTAGTTTAAAACTTAACTATTTTAGTTTACATGTTTAATTTAAAACCCTAAAGTTTACATTTTTCTTTTGTATTTTTGTATAACGATGTAAGGTTTTACTATTCTTGCATTTTTTGTATGACGATGTAAGGTTTTTACTTGTCAATAACTTTCACAGGTACACATAATTTATATTTTCTATTTTGTACACGTTTATAGTTTTAATACTGTAGCCGAGAGGTAGAGTGGTAGAATGAAATGCTAAAGACCGAGGTTCGAATCCCGAAGAAAGGGTTAAGACAAAAAAAAAAAGAAAAAAAAAGAAAAAAAAAGAAAAAAAAAGAAAAAAAAAGAAAAAAAAATTAAATTAATTTTTTAATTTTTTAATCTTCAGTTTAAAATTTAAACTATTTCGTTTAACACATTATGTTAAACATCTTCAGTTTAAAATTTATTCTTTTTTGTTTAAATTATTTATTATAGACTAAAAAGTTTAAAACTTAAACTTATATTGGTGTGGAACTATATAGAAACTTTTAAGTTTAAAAAAAAAACTGAAATTTTGGACCGTGTAGATAAAGCATCTGCGTGAGCTAAATTTTTACCTTTACGATAAACAATTTCGTAATTGTATGTAGATAAAATTATGCTCCAACGCACCAATCTAGATGCTGCAACCGCCGAATTAGATTTTTTTGGGTTAAAAATTTCCTTTAAAGCCTGATGGTCAGTACATAAAAGAAATTTTTGACCGTACAAATAATTATGAAATTTTTTTAAAGCAAATACTATTGCCAATGCTTCTTTATGTAATTGTGAATAATTTTTTTCAGCTTCATTTAATGAGCTAGAAATGAACATGACAGGTTTTTCACAACCATGCACTTTATGCATTAAAACTGCACCAACCCCGTAAGGTGAAGCATCAGTTGCAACGACAATAGGCTTTTTTGGATCATATAATTCTAATAAATTTTCATTTGACAACCACTTTTTACTTTCTTCAAAAGTTTTTTGACACTCTTTTGACCACACAAATTTCTGAGCACTGAGATGATCATAAAGTACACGTAATTTACCAGACAAATTTGGAATAAATTTAGAATAAAAATTAATTAAACCGAGATATGACTGTAATTGTTTAATATTTTGTGGAGATGGAGCTTTTACTAAAGCATCCAACTTTTCCGGATTTGGACTTAAACCTTTGTCTGAAATCATATGACCTAAATATTTGACCGACGTGACTAAAAATTTTGACTTTGACAAATTAATTTTAATATTATATTGATTTAAACGTGACAACACTTGAAATAATTTTTTACGACATTCTTCTATCGTTTTTCCACCAATAACCGTATCATCTAAATAACAAAAAACTTGGTCTAACCCTACTAAAATTTGGTCCATTATAGATTGGAAAATAGATGGAGCACTTGATACTCCAAAAGGAAGACGATTCAATCTAAACAATCCTTTATGAGTATTAATAACTAATAAATCCTGACATGACTGATCAACTGATAATTGTTGATATGCTCCTTGTAAATCTAAAATGCAAAAATATTTGCAATTTGCTAAATTAGCGAAAATATCTTCGATTTTTGGTAGCGGATAATGTTCAAATTGTATGCATTTATTGATTGTTACTTTACAATCCATACATATTCGAATTTCGCCATTACTTTTAGGTACTACTACAATAGGAGTAGCCCATTGACTAAATTTAACCGGTACTAAAATAGTTTCGGATACTAAACGATTAAGTTCTTCATCTACTTTATCGCGTAATTTAAAAGGAACGCTATAAGCGCAATGGAAAATTGGAATTTGATTTTCTTTAAGTACAAAATTTGCCGTAAATTTTTCTATTGGCTCATTTTTTTCAAAAGAAACTACTCTAGGATAATTTATCTTAATTTCGCTTAACAATTCATTATCACTTTTATCTAAATAACTTATACTATTAGAAAAATTTTCATACCATTTTCGCCAGTTAGGAAAAATCACATTTAACCAATTTCTTCCAAGTAATGCTTTTTTTGGACTATTCCCTTTTACTACAATTAATTTCAATTCAAAACAACCGACATTTCCGTCCACATTCACGTCAATACTGCCCAATTCACCAATTTCATTACCTAAAACAGAAAACAAATTATGACATTACTTTTCTAATTTTAATTTTAACTCATCTTCTGACATAATGGTGACTGCAGCTCAAAGAAATTATAAATCAAGAATGGCCTTTGAATTTTTTGTCCCTTTCTTTTTTCATATATATATATTTAAAGAAAGAGACAAAAGCTAGGGGGTCAAGTTTTTGTTTGCAATGATGTTCCCAAAAAAAAATAAACATCAAATTTTCGAGTAAAAATGAATACAATAGTTTAACATTTGTGAAAATAATAATTTTTTTTCTTGATGTGAATAATAAATATTCATAATTGCAATTTTATTTTCATTAATCATAGAGGAGAGTATGTTTTTACTTATTTTATTAATGAAAATGAACTATATAAACAAAAATAACATTATAAAATACCATATGTTCTTGAAAAATAATTCTCAAATTTCAATCTGAAAATAGAACAAAAAATGTTAGTTCTACCGTTATTACAAAGTCAAATTTTAAAAGTTCAAGTGGCAAAATTACTATTGTCCTGTAAATTTTATTAACTTGTTATGTTGTTGTCGGCTTACTTTAGTTGAATGTTTAATGTTTTCTGTTCTTTTATTCCCGAAATCAAATAATTTTATGGTTAAATATCGTTCAATTATTAATTTTATCAAATAATATCGCAATCTAAATCATGATCGAAGTAATCGAAAATAGTGTTACCAATATTTTCATGATAATATTTATTAATTTGAAATAAAAGTTCTTGCTACTCAATTAATTTTTTAATTTAAATATTGCAAAGTATTTCTCAGTTTTTTTTACATATTTTAACAATGTTAATGTTAGGTTCGATTAGAAGTCCAAAAGTTTTCAATTTTATGAGTCTGTTAGAGATTTTTTTTCCTGAAATAACAACTGAAATGCATTCAAAATTTGATTACATTTTTTTTTAAATAGAAGTATTGAATTTAATAGTAAGAACTTCTATGTAGGATCTTAATTTTGAGAATCATATTACCGATGAGAAATTCAGAAAACAAAGAAAATATATTGTAAGCAATTTTTTGTGAAAATGGAAGAAATTGTTTTAATCAAATATGCGTAAAAAAATTTATAAAAATTAAACTTACCTAAAACTTTACTTTTTAATATTTAATTGTTTTAATTTTGTACTTATTGTGCATTATCTTAATTTTTTGAATGTTAAGCTTTTTCGAGAATTATTTTAAATTAATTCATTAAAAGATTCCTACCAAGCTCTATAGAATTATTAATTAATTTCAAAATATTCTTTTGATGAGTTTAAATATATTTAATTAAAGAAAAAAAATAAAAACTATATTTTTCTTCATTGTTTTTTATTACAGTATAATAAAAAAGTAATAATAACATTCCTTTTTTATTTGGTTCACATTTTCTTTAGTTGGTTTACATTTTTTATGCCATCGGAGATTAAACTGGGAACATCATTGCAAACAAAAACTGGGGTCATTTTTTTTTTCATAAGGCCATTATTGACTTATAATTTCTTTGCTGCAGCTCCAGTATCGACTTCAAATGTTGTTGACACATTATTCACATAAAATTTACATTCTAGTGGTTGATTCACTAACTCATTAGTTACTGATTTAACCATATTTTGACTTTGTTGACTGACAATATTTCGACCTTGACTTTTTCGACAAACCGCTGACGTATGACCAAACTTTGAACAAACAAAACATTGCCAATTGTACTTTTTTGCTGGACAATCTTCGATTTGATGACTAATAAAACAACGTTTACATCTTTTTTTGTTCTCATTTTGATGTGAATTATTTGATTGATTATTTGATTTTGAAAAATTATTTGAATTTATTGACGACTGACTTTTTTGTGTTGATTTATTTGAATGAGCCTTACCTCTCAGCGACTTATTTTTAAAATTTTGTTGTTGAATTGCTTGAATTGGCTGAATTTGAAGCGATTTTGACGTATTTTGAGACAATTCTCGATTAATTGCAATTTTTCTTCGAAACTTAGATTATCTTTATTTAATAACTCAGCTTGAATTTTTTCGTCTCTTAACCCAGTAATGAATCTATCACTGAGTGCATCATCTAAAATTTTTAATTTATATTTTTGCACTGTAGCCGTTTCGGTACTTGGAATTATGTCTCCAAATTCACACGATTGAGCTAGTGTCTTAAGACGCACAATAAATTCACTTATTGGCTCACCTTCTTCTTGTTTCGCTTTATGAAATTTAAATCTTTCAGCTCTTTTATTATTTGTAGGAGCGAAATGGTTTCTTAAGATCGTGATAAGGTCTTCAAATTTCTTTGTGCTTGGTAAATCTGGAACAGTTAATGACATTAGCAATTCATGAATTTCTGCACCACAAATTGTTATAAATAATGGTGTCAAATTCTCATCTTTAATCTCATTAATTTTTATAAATTGACGAAGTCTGTCTTCGTACGCTTTGAAATTAGCTCCACTCACAAATGGTTCAACGTGACCAAGAAATTTTGACATTTTACCTTACTTTTACCCGCAAATTCGATTTTCCTCGTCGCCACTTTTCTGTTTCTTTCTTATTTAATAAATAATTAAAAAACAGCTTCAATAGTTTTTATAAATTTTATTAAATTATATAAAATACTGTTAAATGATATCTTTCAATATAAAATTAAATTACATTAGAATTAAAATGAATACGACCCTTTTATTACTATGCTGAGAGGTAGACTGATCTGATGATCTTTTATTAAAATATAACTTTTCAATTCTTAATAAATTCAATATAATTCTTATACAAAAAATAAACGGAAAACATTTTATAAAAAGGTACATGTACAAGGTGTATGTATATATCACAATAGCTACAAATTTAAGTGGTGAGTCTTCCGTACCTGTTCAAAAATAAAAAAAAAACAAGAAAACTTTCAAAAAAAAAAGGAAATAAACTTTATCTTTAAAGAAATTTCTTTTTTTTTTTTTTTTAATTTCTAATATTATTCTTTAAATTTTTAACGTACTCACACAACACATATACTTGCATTTATACATACTGTATGGAAAGAAATGGAAACTTATAAAATATTTTTTTTTTTCTTTGTGTTTTTTTTTTTTTTTTAGAAAAAGTTAGTACGTGATATGATAACAATACGTAAAAAAAAAAAATTTAGTATACCTTAATTTTTCACTAAAATTTACATTCTTTCGTGTTTCATTTTAATAGAATGTTGTTATAATTTTGTTCTTTCTTTTTCTTTTTTTTTGTTCTACCAAATAAAACGTGATATTTTTCTTAAAGAAGTCGTAAATAATTCAAGTATGTATGTAGTATATATATATCGTCTGCTGAGAAATGAAACAACGTATGACATTTATACGTCATTATTTGACAATAGCACCATTCGATTCCTCGTACTCGATTTTATAAGTACAACTGCTTTGCAATATTCTTAATGTTGATTAAAATGTGTTTTTTAGATGAAAATTGTACGCTACTTGATATTTTTTCATACGTTTTTTTTAATTTTCAAATCTTTAAATTCAAATTACTCGAAACTATACTTTTCATTATACGTTGTTTTATTTCTGAGTAGGCGATATATTCATTTCCATGTTCTTAAAAAAAAAAATGAAAATAAAAATTAAAAATTTAAGGATATTACAATTTTGTAATATTACAATCTTGTGACTTATTGATTATTAAGATCGGTATATAAAAATTGCTATATATGTATATTACCTAAAGTTCGTATTATGTAATAAGACACAGCATAAGCATAATATATTAAATAACATATTAAATACATTTTATATTTCGATATTGAAAAAATTAAATTAGAAGCTTAAGATGCGCACTCGTTACGGAAATGATTATCGATCACACTTTGGTTGCTTTACATATTTCGTCTACAAACTCCAATTGAAAGTTATATAAAGCTCTCTTTCCAGCGTCAATCTTCAGCCAAGATTACATTCTTAAATAATTGTTAAGTATAATGAAATTGCGTATTATTTGAAGAATTTTGCTAAAGTATATACTTGTTAGAAAATAGGGAAATTTTAATTAAATATTATACTATAACTATATATAAGGTATGTGCGCGAAAAAAAATTGCCATTAAAAAATACCAATATAATTAAAAAAAAACAACATATTTTTAAATCTAAGGTTTATTTTTGAAGCATTTTTTATTCAAAATCAATTCTTTTTATTGGAATTAAAAAAAAATATTTTTGAATTATTTTTGCAACTTTTGGCTTTATGCTCTCCATTAGACTTTTCACTGTATCTTTTTCAATGTTTTTGGTAGCAGCAGGCCACGATTTTTTGAATTCTGTTGAATTCTTTATTATTTTTTTTGTCTATTTTAATTTATTTTTAATTAAAGCCCAATATTTCGCAATGGGCCGGAGTTGTGGGCAATTTTGTGGGTTTGAAAGTTTTGGTACGAAATTAATGTTATTGTTGATGTACCATTCTATTGCTTTTTTTCCATAGTGGGAGGTTGCTGAATCTGGCTAAAAGTAAAAAACTTTTGAATTTTTCCAATAAGTGGTTTCAGACGTTTTTTGAAGCACTCTACGATTTTAAAAATCTTGTTAACTGAACCCGCAACTACGAATGGAGTTGGTCTTCAACGCACGTACAAATTCGCGGACAAATGAAGATTTTTTTTTGAAATTTTTGTTCAGGCTGATTTTTGAATTTTTCAGCACCATATGCAACATAAAATTCAAGACCTGGTTATTGTCGAAAGTCAGCAAGGACATTCCTTTCCACGTCCATAATGCAACATTTAAATTTCTCTATAAATTTTTTTTTATATTTTTTTTAATTTTTTTCGCTCATTAATCGCTTGAATATTTCGTTAGGGCCCGATCAGGAACTTTCTTCGCCTTGAACGTTTTAACCCCACTATATTTTTTTTATTTTTTGAATGGTTGTGGATGAACAACCTGTTTTTGATGCAATTTTTCTGACGGAAGTATTGGGATTGTGTTTAAAAGAGGTCTTTACTTTCGTCGCCAATTTTCGATCGACAAAACCTCTTTTTCAACCGGAATCTGCTTTTCTTTCTACAGAGAACTGAGATTTGAACTTTTTAAAACTTTTCCAAACGTTTTTCTATGAATTTTAGCTCACGAGCAATTAATTATTTTTTTTAATGCGGATATTGGTTTGACAATTTTCTTGGTTCAATTTGCGAACCCATCTCGTTCAAATTAAAAAAAAATTTGAAAATCTGAGAATGCGAAATTATTTTAACAATAATTTGCTAGTTAAAGGCAAAAAAGGGTCCCACTATCCCGAAAATTAACAAAGAATTTCTAAAAAAACGTTGGCACATTCTTTTCGCGCACATGCCTTACGTACTTTTATTTTTAATACGGCATATCATTTAATTTTAATAGATTAAGCTAAATTTAGTTGATGAATCACGAGAACGAAATTATAAAAAAAAACTTTGTAGAACAACTCTAATTTTTATTATAAATAAATTTTTTATTAAAATTTTCACCTACCTAGATATTTTACATTTGCCTACAGACAAAAAATATTTTATGTAAATTTTTCATATTAAAGCCAATCACGGTCTACTTTACTCATTACCTAGATATTTTACATTTGCCTACAGACAAAAAATATTTTATGTAAATTCTTCATATTAAAGCCAATCACGGTCTACTTTACCTATAAAAGTAAAAATAACAAAAATAACAAAATAAATAAAAAATTAATATCCAATCAAAACACAAAAATTTTTCATGTTTTTGTTTCTATACCAAAAGTTACGACTGAAAAACATTTTCATTCTATGGAATTTTTATTTTTATTGTTATGATACAAAAAATTGGTAATAAAATTTAATTTCATGAGAAAAAAAATCTTATCTTACATTTGCTACTGTTATTATTATTATTATATTGCAAAGGTATATTATATATACACGTAGGGATATGATATATTATTTAGGTCATTCCAAAAATTTTAGACCTTAAGATTAAATTTTTGGTTTGATGCATATTTATGGAATAATGAATTATGTTTGTGGAGTAATTTTTATATAACAACTTCATCGGTTAAATACATACAATTAATGAATTTATTAAAATTTTTTCTTAAAATTGACAGTTTAGCTTATTTAACAATATTTCACCAACAATTTTTTTCAGTGTTAGTAGCACAGTTGCAAATGAGCATAAAACAGAAAAAAATAAGATTTGCTTTTGAAGTTTTAGTTTAATTGTAATGACCGTAGTATCTATTTTAAGACATTATATTATTTTTATTAGGTTTACCATGTATATTCTAAAAATTTAAAAAAATATGATAAAGTTGCCAGAAAAATGTTAAACGATGAAATAATCGACCTATCAGCATCTTAGTCATTCAAAAAATATATTACATTATTTTAAAATATATATATATATATATATGAAAATGTGTAGTTGATATTTATATGTATGATCTTTTTAGCTTTCCCAAAAAAAAAAACAGAATAATAATAAAACACAAACATAAATTCGAAATAAAATCCACAAATTCTTCCACATTATAAAAAATTTTAGTGCTAGAAGTTCGATAACTAAACTCTGTAACTTTAATCCATAAATATTAAAAACTATATTTTTTTAAAAATTATTTAAAATAAATATTTTTATTATTCATCAGTTTAATAATTTTAATAGACTGATATTGACACTCTTAAGTTTATTCTCTTTTTGGTTTGTGAATCTTATAATAGCTACTTATTTTAATTACCAGCTCTTAAAGATATAATTGAATATTTATTTAAAAAAAAAAAAAAAAAAAAATTTCTGAATTTTGTTTGCAGCATTAATGCTAACACATTTATTGTCATACCAAATTCTTGTTATACTGCGACAATCTATGCTAGATGAACATGTTAGTCCAATTACAGTCGTTGCCGATATAATAAGTAATAAAAATGTAAGAAAATAATAACCGAGATCCATTTTTATTGTAATGCCTTTAACTTTTCAATAGCGATATTTTTGAAATTTAAATTTAAAAATTCCTTTTATTTATTTGTATTAAAATTATGTTATCAAATATATTATTCATTATGCATTTTCAGGTGGTTTGAGAAACTGATTAGTAAATAAGAATATATATAGGCAGGTACTTACCAAATGAACTGTGGCGCCCGTTTTTAGCATTCTGATTTAAAATACTTTAATTTTTAAATACCTCAGTCACAATAAGAAGCTACACATATACATCAATATGGTGATACCAATTCAATTTAATCATATGACAAATGTATCAATTTTCAACGAAATCCAAACCCCAGTCCGAATCCTTAGATTCTAACTATTTTTCTAAGTTCCTCTAATCGACATCTATCTACCCATCTATTTTAATCATAATTCAATTAACCTTTCATAAAATTCAAAATATTTAAAAAAAAATTATGAAAATTATTTAAACTTTTGGCCCTTTAAATTCAAAACCGAAAAAATAATGATAATAAAAGTGTTAAAGAGCTTCATTGCAAAAGCCAAAAGGCGCAAGCAAATCACTGTTAAAGAAATGCAGCATTAGGACACACAGGTTATAAAACTGTTTTATAACATAAAAATCAACATAAAGTTAAAACTTATAAGCCAGAATAATTTTATATATCACAACTAACATGTTAAAACTAAGTTGAAAAAATATATAATATATTATACAACTCTTTTAAAGTATAATGAAAATAGTTTCTGAACGTTGGCATAACAAAGTTATTATACCCATTTTTTTACTTTTTCTTCATACTAAATATCGAGGTACCTATTATATTATTAATTTCAATTCAAGTTAAAACCACAATCGGTTGAATATTTTATATTTTTTGAGGCGATGGCAAAACAAAAAATTTAAATTCAGCTAGCTTGGTTTTGTTCAAATTATTTAAAATGGAATGTCTCTATAATACATCCATAACAATTTATCTAAATACATTGCATTCATAATTAGAGAGAAACTAAAACTTCATCAACAATTTTGATGCTGATGTCCACTTAGTAGTTTAATTTGAAAAAATAAACACAGAAAATAATAAAATAAAAAAAAAAAATAATAAAACCCATAAGTTTTTTCCTCATATGGAATTTTAAATGAGGACACATTGCAAAAAAAAGATATTTTGTATGTACGAACTTTTCCCTAACCGTATATAAATTAATGTTCTTATTATTTTATTTTAAGCTCTAACATGGAGTTCAGCCATGAAATAATGCCGAAAAGAAATAATAATAATAATTAAATCACTAGAAAAAGATATTTTTAAAACAAAAATATCATTTACAGATTCATTAACTTTAAGACAGAAAATAATTAATTGTGTACCAGATTATGGAGTATTTCTGAAATTAAAATTAAAACAAAAAATATGCAGTATACATAAATTTGGTTTAATTTTTCCAGACATTTCGTTTGCCAAAAATAATATATCTACATTACGGTACAGCGTACATAATATATTTAATATTTTTAATTTTGGCGCAATATGATTGCAAATATTGACGTGTTGGCTAACGAACCTCTAAAATCTAGCCACTTTATTTTCAAAGGCCAATTAATGAACGAACTTCAGATTGAGCCTCAACATAAACAAATAAATAACAAAAAAAAAAAATTAGATAATTAAATCCTTTATATTAACTTCACTTTTCCATAAACTTAGAAAGTCAAAATTGACCCACTTCCCGGTATCCAATTGAGCTGAAATTTTGCATATTGTTTTGTCGTCGATGACAATGCACTTTGGCATCGACACATTCACATACACACACACACATATATATATATGAACTTCAGCACACTTTCCTCAAACTTACAAAGTTAAAAATGACCCACTTCCCGGTATCCAATCGAGCTGAAATTTACTTTGGCATCACACACACACCTTTATATAAACTTCACCAACTGGTCTGCAAACTTAGTAAGTCAAAATAGACCCAATTTCCGGTATCCAATCCATCCAAAATTTTGCACATCACTTTAACGTCGGCAACAATATACTTTGGCATCACAGACTCACACACATACACACACACACACATACACACACACACACACACACACACATACACACACACACACACACGCACCTTTATATGAACTTCATATCAATTGCCTCGCATATAAAGGATTTTAATGCGTTGGGGATCGTTATGTTGTATTTAGTGCTATAGAATTTAGATCACTAAATGGAGTATTATATGCGTCAATACACATGCAATCATTTAGATGCATCTGCGTAAATAATGAAAAAATTTAGATGCATCAGCGTATATAATGAAAAAATTTAGATGCAACAGCGTAAATAATGAAATCATTTAGATGTTTCGTATTGAATATTACGTAATACCTAAACAAACATAATATCTCTCACAATATTTCAATACAGCCAAATACAAAAAAAAAAATGAGAAGAAAAAATATTCTCTCTTTGCAACTACCTCTCCCCTACGCATTAAAACAGTATATTGGATATGTAAACCGTGAAAATGCGACAAAAATTGTACGAAAAACACCTCTACCAGAAAATCACAAAACTATATTTGAATTTTATTTCTGTGCAGAAACTGTAATTTATCAAAAAAAATTAAAAAATTCTTAGAAATAAATGAAATTAATTAAAAATTGTTTAGGAAATTAAAGAAATTCAAAATTTCACGTCACCAGCCCTGGAGAGTGGTATTTTAGCTTTATTTCTGCGGTTGAGATTTTTTATTATCTTTTTCCTTTACTTCAGAATCCAAGCAAATGTGTTCAAGTTTTTAAAGGCTCGTTTGGGCCAAAAAACTCAAAATTTAAAAAATCCGCCTCACCTACCCTGGAGCCAGTTATATACTCTCTAACATATCAAAAATCACTTCAGTCTAGATTGTAGTAACCCTACAATCAAAGTCAAACTAAGACCAATTTTTTGCAATTTTTCACAATGAGGGCTCTTAATAATGTAACTCCTGAGTACTGATACAAAAATCTTTTCATGTTTCTCATAAAACTATTATAACCTTTGTCAAATAAAGGAAATTTTATATATTTTTATTATGCTTTTATTGTGTGTACTTGTGTGATTTTTGTCGAAACCTCCAAATATTTATTTTTGATAAAATCTTTAAGTTTGTCCTAGTATAGCTTTAATAAGAAATTGTGTTTAATTAATTTAATTTTAGAGAAAAAAAAATTCATAACAGTAAGTGTGAACTTAAGTCAGAACCCTATATCTTTAATTAGTGTATACACAACAATTTAATAAGATATATTTTTTAAATATAGTTTAATCTTATATTTTATAGTTAAAGTGAACATAACGATTTTCGATTAACTTGATAACTTAGTCTAAGGCAGGAAATTTATCCTTGTTAACTAAGTATATTACTATTCAAATATTAAAACATAAAATCATGTTCAAACATCAAAATTTAAACTATAAAATTTTGTAGATTAAGCAAACCGTTCAGATATAAAATAAATTTAAACTAGTGTTATTTTGTCAATTAAAAATTTTTTTGTTATTGTTTATATTTTTTATTATGATTTTTTTGTATGAGTAGAAATTTTTTTTATTTTTTCACCACATATTTTATTTTGCCCGACTTTATCTACATAAATTATGCTATGATTTATTACAAATAATTGATTTCATTTTTGCTTACTGCTTTCATTTTCTAGTTTTAATAAGTAGTTTTAGCTTAAACTGGTGTAACTAACTACAGAAATTTTGTATGGTAGAAACCAAAACTACACTAGTTTAAGCTTAAACTATATAATTTTGGGCCTGTTTGGACGCCGTATAAATCGATATTTATTTATTAATTTTTTTTTATTAATTTAATATTGTCAAACATAAATATTTTTTTTTAAATATATACATTCTATCACAAAATATAAATATAACTCATATAACTCTGCCTGTATTCTCATCTAGTGAACAGTATACATCTAGTACACGATATAATGTTTATAAATCTTAGAGGACAAAAAAATTCATGAATTCTTTCTTTTACAATTTATTGCTAAGGGAACAAAAATAAAATAGAAAAATATTTTTATCTTAAGTTAAAAACTTAAAAAATTTTTTAAGAAAGAAATATTTCCTAAAACAATATCGCTCAACTTTCTTTATTATGAATGACATACCAGATGCAAAAAAAAACAAGAGAAAACATAGTCTCATCTTCTTATAATTCTTTTTCTTGAAATAGAGTGTCCTTGAGAAGGAAAAATAAAAATAAAATGTTGAAATTTAAAAATAAATAAAATAGTAAGAAAAAATATATATAGGACCTTAGTATAATCTCAATAATGCTTTAGAATTTGAAATGGTTTTTATTTATTTATTTATTTTAAGAGGTTTTATGTGAAGTAAACAGTGTGGTATATCATTAATGTAGCATAACAAAAGAAGTTATTTAGTTGGAAGTAAACATACATTTATTTTACAAAACAATATTCTTATATCCTTTATAGCGGAAATATATTTTTGCTGATTCTGTGCCATTCATAGAAATTTAACATTATTTAAACACATGACTTTTTGTGTAAAAGGAATTTAAATAAAAAAAATATATGTTGTATTGTTGTGCTGTTGATTATATATTCGCATAGAAGTTTTTAACAAATCTAAATAATTATGTATTGTCGCAAAAGTTTTTATTTTCCATTTAAAAATTATACACATAACATATATATGTATAAATAGGGCATATATAAAAAAAAAATTTTGAGGATCATCTTGAAACCATATTAGTGGTATAGATGAAATCTAATGACGGTTTGAACTAATGTGTGAAGGAATTATAAGGAAACGGAGAGTAGAATAAATTGTAATATAATTCTCTTGATAATGCGGGCGGACTATCCATGGCTCCTGGAAGAATGGTATGGACCTATTCTCAAGCTGATTGGGATGGGCTCGCCAGTTTTCTTGGACGGATGGATCTGTCTAGTTGCTTCTTGGAGAGGGATGTTGACCTTTGCACGGCTGTCATTACCGAAAGTATTCTGCTAGGGATGAAACTTTTCATACCCCATAAAAAGGTTCAAAATAAAATGAATACTAAAAATCCGTGGTTCAATGACACCTGTGTCAAGGCCATAGCCGACAGGGATAATGCTTTTCGTGAGTATAAACAAAACAATTCTTTAAGTTTACTGAAGCGCTGGCGAGAGGTCAGAAATAGATGCAGTAAGATTTGTTGCCAACAGAAGGTTTTGTATACCCAGAGGAAGCGTCAAGAAATATTAAACCTTCCTAAAAATAGCAGAAGCTTTTGGACCTTCGCTAAAAGTGTAAAACAAAACTTTTGTTCGCCTTCATCTTTTCCTCCCCTTGTAGATGGTGACCGGATCATATCAGATTCGGTTGGGAAGGCTAATTTGTTTGCTAAACTCTTTAGTCAAAACTCAACACTTGCAGCTTCAGCTCAAGATCCACCAGTCTTGCCTCCAGTAAGCTCTTCTTTTGGAAGAGTTTACTTTAGGCAACGTGCTGTTTTAAAAGCTCTCAAAAATCTGAATGTGAAAAAGTCAACTGGCCCTGATGGTATTCCGGCTGTGGTCCTAAAACATACTGCCACTGTTCTGGCTAAACCTCTGCGCAACCTTTTCTATCTTTCATATTCACTTGGCATTTACCCCACCAAGTGGAAAGTTGTGCATGTTCAGCCTATTCCAAAAAAAGGCGATAAATGCGATCCCTCAAACTACAGGCCTATTGCGCTTACTTCTGTTCTCTCCAAAGTAATGGAATCTCTCATTAATAATAAAGTTAAAAAATACCTTGAAATCAACAAATTGCTAAGTGACCAGCAATATGGTTTTCGCTCGAATAGATCGACTGGTGATCTGATGACATATTTGTCCGACAAGCTCAACACCAGTCTTCACAACTCCGGTGAAGCTTGTGTTGTTGCTTTGGATATAGCTAAGGCTTTTGATCGAGTGTGGCACTCGGCCCTGATTTCTAAAGTTAAATCAATGGGTCTAGGATCAGCCTTTGTCAATTGGATCAGCAACTTTTTGTCTGGCCGTTCTATTCGTGCTGTTGTGGATGGTTACCAATCTCATATTTTCAACATTAACTCCGGTGTACCTCAAGGGTGTGTTCTTTCTCCAACCCTATTTTTAATTTTCATTAATGATCTTCTGCAATGTACTCTAAACCCCATCCACAGCTTCGCCGATGACAGTAACTTGGTAGCATGCTACGATTTTATTAATAGGAAATCAGCTTCTTCAAATGCTGTAACTACTAAACGCAATTTTTTACAAAGTAGCATAAATCACGACCTTTCCAAAATTTCACAATGGGGTCTTCTCAACAGAGTTGAGTTTAATGCATCCCAAACTCAATGCTGCCTAATTTCCAGAAAGCTGTCAACTTTTGATCCCCAATTTTCCTTTCAAGGAGAAAGTATTGCCAAATCTGGAAGCCTTGACATTTTAGGTTCGAAAATAACTAGCGACTTAAGCTGGAAAATTCATATTTTCGAAACGGCAAAAAACGCAGCGAAATGTCTTGGTTTTTTAAAAAGATGTAAACAATACTTTTCCCCCTCTGATCTCTTAAATATTTACAAATCCTACATACGACCAAAATTAGAATACAATTCGCATATATGGGCTGGTGCCCCCAAAACCCATCTTGAGTACCTGGACAAAGTTCAGAGAAGGACTATTAGATTAATCGATAATCACCAAACCACCAGCTCATTAACATCACTCAACCACCGTCGTAATGTAGGTTCACTTTCCATTTTTTATAAATACCTTGTTGGAATGGATACGTGTTCCCTGGAAGTAAAGGCCCTACTTCCTCAACTTCAAGTATTTTCACGCCAAACACGTACTGCTTCAACGTCACACCCATATTTCGTAAAAATTCCCAGATGTGATAGAACGAGCTTCGGTGATTCGTTTTCTATTCGCACCTCAAGAATGTGGAATGCTCTCCCATTAAAGTTGTTCCCGGCAGCTAGTGGACGCTTAATTTATGACTTGCGCCGCTTTAAGAAAAGTGTAAATGATTACCTACTAACTGTCCCACTTTTTAATCCCGTCTAAACTTCCTGTCCTTTTTACCAAATCCATACTTCTTCAGTATAAAAGGTATCCCACCTAGTGATTTGGTAACTTTAATAAAAAAAAAAAAAAAAATATAATCGTAAAAGATAAAAATTATAATCAAAGTTCAACCGTTGTATCCTATCAGCATCCGGATTATTTTCAAATTCATACAATTTCTTGATGTTAAAATGAAAAATTTTCATAGAAACAGTTTTTTATTGTTAAAACAGACTATTCTTGTTAAAACAGACCAATGTGTTTTTTTCTTTCTAAATCATGAGTTGTTAGTTTGAGTATGGCTAAAACAAGTTTGAGCTAAAACTACTTTGAGTAAAAAACAGTATTAAGTATATGTAATTATAAAAAGCGATATATTTTCAGGGATGCAAAATATTCGAAGTGCAGCTACTTTCAAAATATGTAAGGTGATTGATCATTCTTATTTTTCTTGTACATATACAAAAATAAAATGAATATAATGAATAATTGAATACTTATAATTTTTTTTTTCACTTAGTTGCAAAGCATAATTATTTTGAAGATTGAATTATTAATATTTTTTCATAATAATCATCACAAACAATAATAATGACAATTTTTTGGAAACAAAAAAGTAGATTTTAATATATACCTATTAATTTAATTACATATACCTATCTATTAAATTACAATTCCATTTATGTGAAAAGGAAAATGAAAAAGAAAAGGAATCGTGTTTTATGTACTACTTACGACTCACCAGAGTAATTATCTTGACAGCATGGTGAAACAATTCTTTAACCTCTCGATAGATTTGAAGTATATTTCTTCTCATAGGTTTTCCTAAATTGTTTTCAGAACTAATTATATAATCGATATATTAAGAATAACAATTTGAGGGCTTACAAACGTCACTTAGATCCACCCAACATAAATATATTTTTATGTTATTGAAACGTTTTTATATGTACACAACACCTACACACAAGAAAAACAAATTGCCGAGATTAAATTTACGACTTTATAAGGATTTAACTGTACTTATAAGATAAACATAGAATAAAATTAAAAACATATACAATAGTATACGCATATTATAAACATACATTTATATTCGGAATGTGATAAGAAAATCCTTTTTTTTTATGATTTAATACGGTAATCAAACTTTAAGACTGTCAAAAAGATTTTCTAAAAATATTCAAATTTATTAGGAATGTTTCAAACAAACGATGTATACATAAATTTTCTACCAAAGGCATCATACGTCACACTTGACATTAACATGTTAGAATTTTTTTTAATATTTTATTGAATAAATAACATTGTTTAGAATGTGGCAACATCATTTTCATTGAAATTGAGAATATATATTAAATAAAAAAGAATATGAAAACAAATTTCTGTTTATAGACTAAAAATAAAAAAATTGAAGTTAATTTCGATGGATTTTTCTGTAAACTGAATTGAGACAAGGCCCGATTTTCCAGCTTCAGAGAATGTGTAGATTTTTCAGAACAATTATTCTTAAATTATTGAAGATTTTTAATATTTATTTCATTAAATTTTTTCATATAAAAGAAAAAGGACAACTTAAAAAATATTAACAAATTATCAAAAAGATTGAAAATTTCTAAATTTTTTGACTATAAAGTTATATTCTGAATACAAAAAAAAATGCTGACCCAAAAAAACATTGTGAAAAAATTGGAATTTCTCAATTTTTATTTTAATATAAAAATTCCATAATTGAAAAACGTAGGAAAAAAAAAAAAAATTTAATAATGCAGTTTTTAGATTTGAATAAAAATCAAAAGAAATTTTTTATATTTGAACATTTTCCATAAAAAATGTTAAAGTTTACAGATTTAAGTTATTCAGTGTTTTTTAAGTTTTCGCAAGAAAATTTAACATTACTTAAATTTTGGTTCTCGAAAACAAAAATTTAATTTTAAAACTGAATTTTTTGGAACGTAGTTCCTTATCAGAAGCTCTTGTGGAAAAATTTATTAAAAATTTGAACACTAAGTGTCGCTAACATATGATAAACAAAAAAAAAAAGTTAAAAAAAATTTTTTTTTTTTTTGAAATTTTTCATTTTTTAAAAATTATTTAAATTCACTATTGAATTTGATGTTAAATTTAATTTAATTTTAAATATTTATTTTTTTTATTTAATATAAAACAAAACAAAATAAATTTTCTTATTATTATACGATATTTTTTAAATTTTTCGCTTAAAGCTTTTTTTTTGATATTTTTTTTCTCTTTCCAATTGGAAGTTTGAAATTGGATATTTGTTTCGCGTTTTGTTGTTGTCTTGTCGCTTAGTGCAAAAAAGTGGTTGACTTTATTATGCTACAATGAAAATTTATTAAAATGCATACAGATTGATTGGGCATACACCGTCGCACGAATGAAATGAGAACTAACTTAGAAACTGGATTTTTTCATACAGAAAAAAAACTAACTAATAGCCTTTCCAAACTTATTTTCTTATAATCTTATGATACATTAAAGAAATCCGTTCGTGCTATAAAAAAAATTTAGGTATTTAAATATTTTTTAGTTATTTTAATAAATATTGTGTTCTTTGGTTTGCATTAATAATTAATGGAAATAAAACAAAAAGAATAGTGAACATCCAATGAAATTTATAAAATTAAAATCAAAAATTCTATCAAAGTTATCTATCCGATGTTTCACATCTATCAAACGTCCCGTCGGCTCTTGTGTTTTTTATTGAACTTTGTATGAAAATTGATAAACTTAAATTTTATTTCAATTTATAAAATATTTATAAAATAAAATATTTCGAAAATATTAATTTTTTATTATTAACTAATTAATATTTTATAGTTCAAATAAAATTTAGATTTTCATACTAATTTCAATGTAAATAAAAATCTTGTATAATTTTGTCAGTATTATTTTGCCAATATAAAGGCGCTATTCGGTACCAAGGCAAGTCAAGTCGTCTGCCGGCGTTAGATATTTCGATACTTTGCCATTTTGGCTATGATATTTGTTTTTTTGTGTTGCAAACAACAAAAACAAAAAATTAAAATTTAAAAGTAAATTAACGATACCTGTTAATTTTTTTAAAGTTTAAATAATGAGTCGACGCCGTCGCATTTTATATGATTTGATGAAAACTTGAATTTTATTTGATTTTATAAAATATTAATAAAATATTTAGAAAATATTAATTTTTTATTAATAACTAATTAATATTTTATATTTCAAATAAAATTTAGATTTTCATACTAATTTCAATGTAAATAAAAATCTTATAAAATTTTGTCAGTATAATATTTCCCCATAAGGCGCTATTCGGTACTTTATAATTTATGTAATACAATATTGAAATGAAGTTTTTAACCAGCCACTCAAGTCACACTAAAACTATAGATTTGTTTAAATAAAAAAATTACAAAACTGACGAAAACTGGGAAAAAGTAGAACAAAACAAAAAAAAAGTGGTTTGAGGTATTATGATGCAGGGCTCGTATATTTTTTAAATTTTTTTTTTTAAACTAATAAAATTTTGAATTCATCGAAAATGAAAATTATTTATATGTACGCTAAGGAACTACGTTCCAATCGGGTGTCCAATGACAGCTCTTGTGTTTTTTTTTTTCTTAAAAAATTTTCTTATGTTTTTCTTCCCTTTTATAACTTTTTTTTTTTTTTCAGTAAAAATGGTTGTTATAACTTAAATATAAGGTGAAAATCTGATTGATTGAAAAAATATGTGATGTGAATTTTAGTAATTTTTCCTTTTTGTAATTTTGTTTTATTACTTTATTTAATGTTTTTATATGTAATATATAAAACTAAATATATATTATATATTCATTGTATAAAATACATATATATATATATATATAAATACAATTTTATAGATACATAAACATACATTTTTGTTTATAAATAAAATTTTGGCACATTGACATATAAAAATATATGTAAAAAAAAACCCATAACAGCTCCCTATCTATATACTTCTATATCCTATCTATATATCTTTTACTCTTTTTTAGATAATATTTTTTAAAGATATTTTGTTATATCACTTACTTTATTATATTTTTTTGACTTAGTCTAGTAAAATTTGAAAAATAAAATATATATAATATTATGATTAAAAACTTTTTATTTGTTAACTTTTTCTCTGCTTTATTCCATATTTAAGAGAAAATACCATCTTTGCGCATTTTCTTTTTTATTTTTCTATTTTTCAAGAGCATAACTTTGTTTAAGAATTTTACGAGATTCGTATTAGAAATAATTGTTTACGATAAAATGTAGGTAATCCAAAAAATTTTCTTGGGTATTTAAAAGTTTGGCTTTTTAAGAAAATTCATTAAATTTCGATAAACCAAAAAGTAAACCAATAATCAAGCGATTTCAATATCATCTGATGTATGTTTGTTAAATTGAAAAATATGACAGAAAGTTATGAAATTTATTTAAAATAATATTTTAAGCAGAATTTTGAATCCTTTAAACTTTTCATCCATGAATTTAATTTGCTTTCTCATTCAAATCGGAAGTACTTGTACTTCCGTTTTCATTTACTTCTATTTTTTTTATTGGTACACTAAAAACATTGGTTTTGGGAAATAAATAATAACTGAAGCGTTTCGAATACAAAATATGTGTTACTTTAATCTAATGATTTCTTTTCCGAAACACTATATATATAAAAAAAACCTTAAAAAAGGAAATCGTATATATATATATGTTCAAGACAAAATTGGCCAACTGTCAATATTCTAATTATTATAATATCTTATACACATTCATATAAATAAAAACTTTATTTTCATTATATGAATAAGAGAAGTTATTGAAAATTATGAGAAATAAAAAACTTGAACTCAATAAAAAAAATTTAAAAAAAAAAAAATTTTTTTAAGACAAAAAATTAAAACAACATATTCATATATATAATAAATATTTTATTCTATATTGTATATATATTTATGTTTGAAAGACATTTGTCCATTTGCTTTAATTTGAAATGATATTAAGGTCAATTTAGTTTTTTGGTTGACTGATTTTTTTTATATTTTAATAATAAAAAATTTATGATTTTTTTTTATAACAGGAAGCAAAATAATAAAAAATTGTAGCCAGACTACTAGATATTCATAATTTTTGAGATATTTATGCGATCAAAATTGTTTTTAAAAATTTCAATATCTGCCAGAAACAAATATAAAAATAAAATTCACAAATTTCTGTGAAAATTCATTTAGATTTTAGATAAAATTTTAATTTCTAGTTAAAAGAATTCATCCAAGGATAATAAAAATTTTCGTTTTTTATTTACCGAATTTTATAGACCAGAATTTAATTATATTGTTATTGCCTCGAAAAATTAATTTGGTTTTCAATGAATGAAAATAAAAAATAATATTCTATTAAATTTTGTTTATACACCTAATCCTCCTAAATATACACACCACACAGGACCTTTATTTATACTATTTTTTATTAATTTTCAAAAAGAATTATGAAAGATAAATACCATTTTATAATTGGCATTTTGTTTTATCTTTCAAAAATGTTCTCTTACACCTTTAACTCCATATAAACATAAATTTTTGTAGATTCCTTTTTAAATTATCTTGAACTAGCTTTATAAATAATTAGGTAAAATTACAATATTATTTATCAAAATATGAAATAAAATATTTTTATATATTACGTTATGTTTGAAAATATTATATGAAGCTATACATAATATATGTATACCAAAAAAAGCAACAAGCTATAAAATGGTCATCAGACAAAAAATAATGTAGGAAAAAAAATTTTTCCAAAAAACATAAATTTTGAGGAACATTACGTTGACTGCTAGTGAAATAAAAAAGTTTCTGCAAAATATTGTTTTCTTCATGTTTATGTACAAAAAAGCTGACAATAATCTTCAAATAAATCATTTTATATTGTTCAACTTATGTTTAAAAGTTTTTTTTTTTTGTACATAGAAAAACAATTTCAACAAACAAAAAAATTTGCTTATACATATGTACATTAAAATGAAATTATGTGACATGACAAGACAAATTTTAGAACAAATTTTCATTTCAAGAAAATTTGTTTACATCAAGACCGATATAATGGTATATTTAAGAGCCCTGACTGTGAAAAATTGATCTTGGATTTGCTTTCATTAATACAATCTCGACAAAAGTAATTTTTTGATATGTTAGAGAGTATAGAACTGGATCCAGGATGAGTGTGCAGGATTTTTTTAAATTTTGACTTTTTTTGGTTGAAATTGGCCTTTGAAAAACTTTAACATATATTTGCAGAAATAAAGTTAAAATAGCACTCTTCAGTGCTGGTGACATAGAATTTAGAATTTTTGTAATATTCTAAACAATTTTTAATCAATTTTCTTTAATTTTAATTTTTTTTTAATTTTTTGATAAATTGCAGTTTCTGCACAAAAATAAAATTCAAATATAGTTTTGCGATTTTCCGCTAGAAGTGTTTTTCATATAATTTTTGTTCCATTTTTCACGGCCGTTTATTTTCTGTAAAATAAAACAAAAATAAACTGCAGGAATGGAAAAGAGACAAATATTCTAAATTTCACAGCGAGGGCTTTTAAAAGAGGAAATTTTTTTTAAAATTATAATATAAAGAAAATATAAAATAAATTTAAATTTTTTATGTAGGCTGCTGATAATTCTTAAAAATTTTTAAATGTTTGATTCTTTTTTAATTTTCTCCATAGTCGTAAGCTCGTAAGTAAATATTTTCCTCTATAATAATACAAGTTTTCCTCTATAATTTTCCATTAATTTTTTTTTGTATAGATTTTCAATCAAGAATTTTTTTTTATTAAAAATTATTTGTGTACAGAATCTAATTAAATTTAGTTTACTTTATAATTAAAAATATTTTTGCATCATAAAAAACAAAACAAGATTTTAAAAAAACTAAAAATAAGTTCTTCAACAAAAAAAAAAAAAAATAATAATGAACTCAATAAATTTTACTTGAATATTTTAAGCATGAGAACCGGACATTGTTTCGCTATATTAAGTTATATTGTAATGCTATTAGCAAAAACAATTAAACTGTTTTTTTTACTGTCAAAGTTTTTTAGCAATAATGAAAATAAGTTTATTTTATTCGACTGTAATGACTTAATAAGTGGTAAAGAATTAAATTAAAGATAAATTTATACTATATAAAATAAGTAGTGAGAAAAGAACATATTAATTTGTTACCAATTAACATAAAATGCTTAATCAGTGCTAATGTTTTCAAACCAAGTTTAAGCGAGTGTTATGTATTTGATTATTAAAAAAAAAAAAAAATGTTCCTCTGATTTTCCACACCGTAAATGAAATCTATTAAAGTAAACATAATGCTCTACTAAAATAAACTTTTTCGTTTTATCTATCTGCCCCTATATTTATTTCATAAATATTCAAGCCTGACCCTATGCTTGGCTATTTTATTTTTCCCCAAAGAAAAACTTGATAAAAAAAACATATTGCACAGACAAAAAATATCTCTTGGCCGCAGGAGAAAATATATTTAAAAAAAAAAATTTTTTTTTTAATACAGTGAAACCTGCCTAAGACGGAACCTCAACGGACCGGGAAATATTTCCGTCTTAGACAGGTTTCCGTCTTACACAGGGTTAATAAAAAATATTTTTTGATTCTTAATTTTTAATGTATGTATGTCTAACATGTATGTTATACATTTGGTTTATTAAACATTAGTTTGAAATAAAATAACAAAATTTGGCATAAAAATTCAAACTGTTGTAGAATATAAAATAAGATTACTAATAAAACCTCCCAAATTCATATCAAATTAAATGTTCTTAAAATATAATGTGACCCAGATGTCAGTCTTTGTTTCTTTGTTAATATATTGCTAAACCCTTAGAAAGCAATATAATATATTTCAAGTGTCGATTTAATCTATGCCACATGTTAGGCAATAATATGTAGAACAAAATATTATACTTTGTTTATATTATCACTTTGTTTGTATTCCAAATATTATTTTATGTATATTTTAAATAAAGAATTTAATTATATAAATGTTGGGATAGGTTATTTTTAAGTACAGTTAATTTTCAATTTTCAATCAATAAAGTACTATTAAATAAAAACATTCTTTTAATTTATTCTAAAAGTGTGATTAAAACTTACATGGCGATCCTGCCAGTATAAAGTTTTTTTGTTTGTTCAAAAAAAAAAAAAAAAAAAAAAATACTAATACTAGAGTTTCGATATAACGAAAGTGATGTGTTTAATAATATAAATTTTATTGAATATTAAAATATTCAATGACTAGAGCTTCTATAAAAAACAAAAAAAAAAAAAAAAAAAAAGTGATGTTTAAATAATTTAAAAATTTATGAAATACTAAAATAAATAATTAGATGCTAAATTCTATAAATATTTTTTTGATATAAAAGAAAATTGACGTGGTAAAAATACATAAAATTACCACGAATGATAAAAGCGTAATAAAACTTAAATAAATTATTTTCCTTGAAGATAACACAATAATCAAATAAAAAGTATAAAAGGTTTATGGTACCATTAAGATACACAATGGGTTTCTTTTCATCTGACGAAACAACAACTGTTCAACAATCAGTCAACGTTACCACCGAAGAAGTCCTGAAGGAGGTTTTGATCACGCTTTTCATTGTCATCGCATATGATGTAGCCAAACATTTCATCTGCAGAGCAGCAAAAGACGACAATACAACTATCAACATTTAAGTATCTATATTACTATATGAACAAAACAAAAATATATATGCGCTATATGTAAGTCATTTTATTTTAAATTTTTACTGTATCATTTTTCTAAAAGAAAATAAGGAGGCACGGAAAATAAATTTGTGCGATAGAAGAAAATAAAATATAAAAAAAAAAAAAAGAAAAAGAAATAAAATAATAAGCAAACACAAAGGAAATGTCAGAAATAATTTTATTCAGTTTCATGTTGTTGTGCCTTTTGGTACTAGACACCCTAGTAATATGTAATTACATATGGATAGTAGGTTAAATATTGTCTAATTTTAATAAAAATGAAAAAATCTATTATAAAAATCTATTATAAAAATTTAAAACTTATTATATTATACTAAAATAAACAAAAAAAAAAAGAAAAGAAAATTTCTATATGAAAGCAGCATTGCTCATATCTCTTTTAACAAAAAAAAAAAAAAAAAAAAAAACAAACAAGAAAATAATTTTATGCTTGAATGCAGCCTTTTAAGGTCAAATAAAATAAAAACAAAAAAAAAAAAAAAAAAAACAAAAATTTATCATACCACATAACGTCGAATTTTATGTTGATTTCTATGAAAAAGTTAAAAGAAAAATAAGTTTTTAATTCCTATATGTCTGAAAAAAGAAATCCTAAAATTTTTGCGATAGAAGAGAGAATAAGAATACTTAAGGACGAAATAGAAAAGAAAAAAGTTGCAAAGAAGAAAACTTCCGATTTAAAAGAAAAATTAGAAAAATACGAAAATTATTTAGAATTATTAGTAAAACAAACAGTCTTAGGAGGAGAGAAAAACGAGAAATTATTAAAAGAAAAAGGAAAAGACCTATCCATTGTAACTGGAGAAAGCGATAACGAAAGTACACAGAGTAGTGAAAATAACGATAACAGTAGGGATCAAAAACTTGATAATTCCTCTAGTAGTGAAAATAATTTTGAAACACCTGAATCACCTAATTTTGACAAACACCCATTCGACATGGCATTAACAAACGATAAAGTACTAGAAACAGTCTGTAAGCTGTTTCCTAACGAATACGACGGTAACCCCATAAAACTTACACAAACTATAAAAATATTGACAGCTATAGGAGCATCAATACCACACCCAGATAATACAGAACAAGTTATTACGTTAGTACAACTAAAACTTATTGGTAGGGCAGCTGAGGCTCTCCCTGAGGATCCTGAATCTCTAGAAGAAATAATAACAGCTTTAAAAAATGGTTGTAAAGGACAATCGTCTAGACAAATTTTAACGACTTTCGAAGGCTTACAAGCTCGCGATCGTACAAAATATTCTAAAGAAGTTAGAGAACTAACTGACAAATTGAAGTGTGCATATATTGCAGAAGGAGTAAAACGCGAAACAGCCCAAGAATACGTAGTTAGCGAAGCTACTAAAAATATTAAAAAGAATTTCCCGACTAATACTATAATGGTTGCGGCCATGAATCAAAATTTTAACGATCTGGACGAAGTAATTCAGAAATTCGAGTCCGTACAAATAGAGAAAGAGGCCCAAGTTTTTCATTTTAGAAGTCGTAACGGACATAATTCACGTGGTAGGGGAGGCAACTTTCCTAATCGCAACTATCAAAACAATTATGACAATAGATTCAGACCTAATAATAATAATAATAACTACAACAATAACAATTATTATAATAACAGGCGACAAAACAACTTTAGACAAAACAACAACAGATACAACGGTACTAACAATAATAATAATAATAATCGACAACACCAAAACAGATATCAAAACAATAATACTCGAATAAGACATATACAAAATGATGCATCGGGAAACGGGCAAGATCGGGGTCCAGCAATTGCCAACTGGGAACCTCGTCCTCAGAACATACGCAACAGGCAAGACTCAGAGTAAATATTTCAACTTTTAACTTAAAATTCTCAAATTTCATACACCTCGAAACAATAAATAATAAAAAATTAATATTTTTAATTGATACCGGAGCAGAAATTTCTGTAATAAAATCTAAATTTATAAATTATAATAGCAAGGTTAATGAAAATAACATAACAAAAATTAAAGGCGTTACAGAAGGTAATTCTTATACTTTAGGTACAGTTTACTACGAACTTTTTTCGCAAAACTTTTCACTATCTAAAACACTTCACATAGTACCCGACAATTTTCCAATTGAAACAGACGGAATATTAGGTTTGGACTTTATAACAAAATTTAAATGTATTTTAAATTACGACACTTTAACTTTATCAGCATACAAAAATGGTAATGAGATAGATATACCTATAGAAAATAACTTACAAGATATCATTATTTTACCGCCTAGAGCAGAAGTATTTCGACTAGTATCACTTAATTTAAAAGAAGACTCTGTCATTTTCAATGAAGAAATTGATAAAGGAGTTTTCATCGCTTCGTCAATAATTTCAAAAAATAAACCTATTATTAAAATCTTAAACACAAATAATGAAAGCATTATGCTACGAAAAATAAAATTGAAAACAGAACCTTTAAGTAATTATACAATACGCGATAATAAAGATAAAGAAAGAAAAATTTTAAATTTTAAATGTACAAATGGTAATGAACTCGAATTACAAAGAAAAATAAAAATCTGGAGTGAAATCTTAAAAACGAATCCACTACCAGATAACGAAATAAAACATGATCTACAAAAATTAATTACAAAATATCACAACTGTTTTGCATTAGAAGACGAAAAATTAACAGCTAATAATTTTTACGAACAAAAGCTTAGACTTACCGACGACATTCCAATTTTCGTGAAAAATTATAGGACACCTTATGCGCAAAAAGAAGAGGTTAATAGGCAAATAGATAAATTAATAGAGGATAAAATAATAGAACCTTCAATGTCCGAATACTCTAGCCCAATATTTTTAGTTCCGAAAAAATCCATACCAGGATCATCTGAGAAAAGATGGAGACTCGTAGTCGATTTTCGAAATCTTAATAAAAAATTAATTGGTGATGTACATCCAATTCCCAGGATAGACGATATTCTCGATCAATTAGGAAGAGCCAAATGTTCTCGGTCTTAGATCTTCAGCAAGGATTTCACCAAATCCCATTACATAAAGACTCAAGGGACTATACTTCTTTTTCTACAGACCAAGGCACTTACCGGTTTACAAGATTACCCTTTGGTTTAAAAGTAGCACCTAATTCATTCGCAAGAATGATGGCCTTAGCATTTTCAGGTCTCACACCTGAAAAAGCTTTCCTTTACATGGATGATTTAATAATCATCGGATGTTCGACTAAACACCATTTAAGCAATCTTGAAGCAATACTTAAAGCATGTAAGAAATTTAATCTCAAACTAAACCCGAAAAAATGTAATTTTTTTAGGAAAGAAGTTACATATCTAGGACATAATTGTACTTCGAACGGAATAAAAATAGATTCCTCAAAACTCGATTCGATAAAAAACTATCCAATACCAAAAAGCGCTGATTCTACGAAAAGATTTATAGCATTCGCTAATTATTATCGTAGGTTTATAAAGAGTTTTGCGCAAGTAGCATTTCCTCTGAACAAACTCACTAGGAAAAATGTAAGCTTTGTTTGGGACGAACAGTGTCAAAAAGCGTTTGAGAAAATAAAACAATGTTTAATAAATCCACCTATTTTACAGTACCCAGATTTTTCTAAAAAATTTATTATAACGACGGACGCAGCAAAAACAGGTTGCGGCGCAATACTAAGTCAACAGTATAACGGCATAGACTTACCTATATCATACGCTTCACGGTCATTTACAAAAGGCGAATCAAATAAATCAACGATTGAACAAGAGCTAATAGGGATACATTTTGCAATTAAACACTTTAGGCCCTATACGTTCGGTACAAAATTTATCGTTAAAACAGACCATAGACCTTTAGTATATCTGTTTAGTATGAAAAATCCATCATCTCGTCTTACTAGAATTCGTTTAGATTTAGAAGAATATGACTTTGAAATTATACACATAAAAGGTAAAGATAATGTTGGCGCGGATGCATTGTCGCGGATGTCCATTGACGATTTAAAAAATATACAAAATGACGTACAAACTATTTTAACTATACAAACCAGAAGTATGACAAAAAAGAAAGATAATATTGGTGCCTGTAATTCAAATGGTATACCATACAATTTAGAATGTATGACGAACCACAATAAAAATAATGCTCACACATTAGAGTGTGAAAGCAATAATATAAAAATATATGAATGTATGAACAATATTGAAATTATTAAAATACCATTTATTATATTCAAGGTCGACCAAAAAGAAAATAACATTATGTTTAAAATATTTGAAAAAAAGAAAGAAATTGCTAGCAAATTATTAACTATGAATAACTTATACGATGAAAGGAATATTTCCAAATTATTTAGTGCACTCGAAAAGATACTTAAAGAACATAAAATTGATAAAATAAAATTATCCAAAAAGGATAAAATTTTTAAATATATGAGTATAAAAGATTTTAAAAAACTAGGTACAAAATTCGTCACAACTACGAATATTATCTTATACAATCCACCCCAAATAAAATATAATAAAAATGACCAGATTGAACTTATTAAAAAATATCATGAAAATCCTATTTTAGGAGGACATTCAGGTTTACGTAGGACGCTATCTAAACTGAAATGTCAATACAAATGGAAAAATTTAAAAAATGACGTTTTCAAATTTCTAAAAAATTGTGAAAAATGTAAATTAAATAAACCAGGTCGTAATGTTAAGACACCTCTTGTTATCACTCCAACACCTAGTCAATGCTTTGATATTGTAGAATTAGATACAGTAGGTCCTTTTCCTACAACTGAACAGGGAAATAAATACGCTTTGACAATTCAATGTCAACTTTCTAAATACATAGTAACAATCCCCATTGTTGATAAAAAAGCTGAAACGGTAGCAAAAGCAATTTACCAGAACTTCGTTTTGATATATGGCCCCATGCGAGTATTTAAAACAGATAAGGGTACGGAATATGTAAACACCGTAATAAAAGAACTAACACAATTATTAGGTATCAAAAATATAACATCAACACCTTATCATCACGAATCTTTAGGAGCCATCGAAAGAAATCATCGTGAACTTAACAATTATTTCAGAATCTACTTAAACGACGCAGATTGTGAATGGGATGAACTACTCAAGACGTATACCTTTTGCTATAACACAACGCCCAGTTCTTATCATGACTACACTCCTTACGAGTTAATATTCGGTAAAGCATTAGACTTTGATCACTTACCAAGAAATGAAGATCCGATCTATGACGTCGGAAATTACGCGAAAGAAATAAGAAAAAGATTAGATATAGCAAGAAATAGGGCAAAGAAATTTTTAGAAAAAGAAAAGGAAGAAAGAAAAATCAATTATGACCAGAAAACTAAATTAATAGATCTTAAAATTGGAGATAAAATTAAAATAGTAGACCCAACAAGACAAAAATTTCAACCTTTTTATAAAGGACCCTATGTAATATCTCAAATCGCGGAAAACAATAACATTACTTTTAAAAATGAAGAAGGTAAAGAAAAAACTCTTCATAGAAATCTAATTTTAAAATATTAAATAAATAAAAACATATTAAATAATATAGTAATTTAAAATCGATTTTTTCTTTTATTTTATTTTATCTTAATAGACTTGTAAGATTTACTATACAATAAGTTTTATTTTATACAAAGCAAACGTTTGTAAATTTTAAACTATAAGAAACTATTTCTCGTTTGATGTATAATTCTCGAAAGGCCTTTATTCTGAAAATACATTAAACGACAAATAAAAACTCAAATAAAAACAAAAAAAAAAAAAATAATAATAAAAAAGGGAAGGAATCCCTAGGTTAAGATTACTAAGTTTTTTTTTATAAAGATTACTAAGTTTTTTATAATTACTATACCTTAATTAACATTTATACTAAAATAAAAAATTCAATATTTTAAGGAATAAAAATAAATAATCTTATATTTTGTGCTCAACTATATCACTTCTTTTATAAACAATATAATGTGACGAGGACGTCACCAATTTCCAAAAAGAGGGAAGGTGTAGAATATAAAATAAGATTACTAATAAAACCTCCCAAATTCATATCAAATTAAATGTTCTTAAAATATAATGTGACCCAGATGTCAGTCTTTGTTTCTTTGTTAATATATTGCTAAACCCTTAGAAAGCAATATAATATATTTCAAGTGTCGATTTAATCTATGCCACATGTTAGGCAATAATATGTAGAACAAAATATTATACTTTGTTTATATTATCACTTTGTTTGTATTCCAAATATTATTTTATGTATATTTTAAATAAAGAATTTAATTATATAAATGTTGGGATAGGTTATTTTTAAGTACAGTTAATTTTCAATTTTCAATCAATAAAGTACTATTAAATAAAAACATTCTTTTAATTTATTCTAAAAGTGTGATTAAAACTTACACTGTCATATAACAAAAGATAAAATATGTATAACTTAAATTAATAAATTCAGGAACTTTTATAGATACATACATATATACTACACATATTAATATATTAATATATATATTAACATATTATATTAAATAGTTTGGCATTACTGTTTGTTTAGTTTTTTTTTGAACAAAATGATAACAACAATATTTTAAATTCAATAGTTATAGTAGTTGCAACCATCTTCCGAACTCCCCTTTGAATAAAAAAACAGCTGCATCCATAGCTTGTTTATCAGTTATATTCTCATCTTGAAAATCATAATTTAGATCAACATTTGTTTAAAATGATAATAATATACCCAGCAGAAAATTACATATGATTAATATTTTCCCAGCAAATGTGAAATGATATACCCAGTAAAGAATCATGGAAAAAAACAGTGATTCATTTTTCCGTTTTACACAGGTTTACTAATAGTAAATACGACATAAAATCTGTCCGTTTCCGTCTTAAGGTATTTTCCGTCTTACACGGGTTGATTTGAATGGAAAAATCAACAATCTCAAAAAAAGTTCCGTTTAATGCAGGTTTCCGTCTTACACAGTTTCCGTCTTAGACAGGTTTCACTGTATAATACTTATGTGTAATATAAATATTCATTTTGACTTTTGATCTTTCCACAAACTGAATTCATAATAACTTTTATATTATATTCAAAATTATGAACAGAATTCTCATCATTAATAAACAAAAGTATATAAAAAAAAAAGAAAATATTTATATTTGAAGAATATTCTATACGTGTGTTGTGTACAATTTTTTTTTTATGAAAATTAAAATAAATATTTTCTTAATTTTTATTTTTTCTAATATTTTTTTATCCTAAGTTTAAGGAGAAAATTTAGTGCAATTTATTTTTGTTGCATTTGTATTTAATAAAATAAATCCTTCAAAGAAAAATTATTTATATGCTGTGGCGAATTGACAGGAGAAGTGGTATTCCAACACTGATAATGTTTCAATTTGGAAACTACATATGTACATCTTCGAAATTTTTTTTTAAGAAATAAATAATGATTTCCCAAAAAATAAAAAATTAATAGCAGAAATTTATAAAGTAATTTTGAAAGATATTTGTGAAAGCACCATAAACTCGTTATGATTTTTTTAAATTATAATTTATCTTTAGACTATAAGTTCGTGATTAAATCATTTTTTCCCTCAACTCGTCATATTTATATATATGTAGTTAAAAGAAGGATATGTTATAAGACTAAAGTAAATAATATGTTTTTAGTTATATATTTGTTGTGTTTTTTCAAGGTAATATATAAATTTCATCCTTATAGAATGAAATGTAACCTTGCGTTTTTTTTTTGTTTTTTAATTGACAGAATCTATATATATAAAAAAATGTTGCAGACTTAATATCGTTAGGAATAGAATACAATGAAAAAATTTTCTCCGCGTTTCTTATCACTGTTATTATACAATCGAAAGGAAAAAAGACTTTTATATAATATCATAATATATATTTTTGTCATAAATTTTATGGAAATATTATTTTCTAAGAATTAATTGAATTTTTGAAGTTTATACTTCTTTAGGCGCGTTGTATGATAAAATTGAGTAATTCTGTAGGGGGTAAACATTTTTTTTCGGAGACTCATTCGACATTCGAGTTCGAAATAGCGACATGGTTTTTTGACGTTTCAATACTCAAAAAATGAGTGGTCCACTCAATAATCATTTGTCATTTATAAAAACAAAATAATTTGGCGCGAAAAAATTGAATTCAAATTATTTTTTAAAAATCCTTCGTAGAAGTGAGGGCAGAAGTGAGGGCGGAAGTGAGGGCGGAAGTGAGGGCGGAAGTGAGGGCGGAAGTGAGGGCGGAAGTGAGGGCGGAAGTGAGGGCGGAAGTGAGGGCGGAAGTGAGGGCGGAAGTGAGGGCGGAAGTGAGGACCGAATTGAGAGTAGAAGTGAGGGCGGAATTGAGGGCGAAAGTCAGGGCGGAAGTGATGGCGGAAGTGAGGGTGGAAGTGAGGGCAGGAGCTGAAGTGAGGACGTAAGTGAGGGCGGAAGTGAAGGGGGAAGTGAAGGCGGAAGTGAGGGCGGAAGTGAGGGCGGAAGTGAGGGCGGAAGTGAGGGCGGAAGTGAGGGCGGAAGTGAGGGCGGAAGTGAGGGCGGAAGTGAGGGCGGAAGTGAGGGCGGAAGTGAGGGCGGAAGTGAGGGCGGAAGTGAGGGCGGAAGTGAGGGCGGAAGTGAGGGCGGAAGTGAGGGCGGAAGTGAGGGCGGAAGAGGGTGGAAGTGAGGGCGGAAATGAGGGCGGAAGTGAAGGCGGAAGTGAGGGCGGAAGTGAGAGTGGAAGTGAGGGCAGAAGTGAGGGTGGAAGTGAGGGTGGAATTACCTGACCAAAAATTTTGGATAGGGAGCTATGGTTAGGGTCTTCCCTGCTTAAAATATCCAAAAAAAAACACACGAAGCAGTCATAGGAACTGCCGAAAAAGTTAATACTTAAAAGCTTTAAACTATGAAATAAAAGTGGCTACAAATGGGCTGCTTAGTACAAAATGTAAATTAAAATAAAAATCAGGTTATCAGTCGAAAAGCAGTCCACTATTCGTAACCATTGTTCATAGTTAAAAGTATAAACATCTTTCGGCAGTTCCTATGACTGCTTCGTGTGTTTTTTTTGATATCTCAATTCAAAATCCTCTTACTCAATTACGTGTAAATTTTTTCACCACATAATATTTTTCCTACATAAATTTCTATTCCACAGTCAAACGGAAATTTAATAATTTATGATTTAAAATAGAGAAACTACTTGAATTTAAAGTATTTTTTTCTTAACATTATCATAAAGCTTATGGTTCGCATTAGCAATAAAAAACTCATAGACTCTATCATAAATATTGAGTTTTGCAAATCATACGCTCATTATTCCATAGCACTTTAAAATTAAACAAAATAAATAGGTTTTCATAACTTTAAACCACGTTTAAACTGGCCAATCATAAGTAGATACGTTAATGTTTCCATCATAATTATGTTAATGTTAATGTTAATGTTAACGTCTAGGTAAATTTACGAAAAACATTCAATATAGTTCTCGAAAATTGCATAATAAATGGATATCTTGCTTGTTAAAATAATAAAAATATTTTTATTAATTTGTTTCTTTTTATTTTGTTGCTTCTGAATCAATGAATTTATAAAATATCAAATAGTACATAAGATTAATAATTAAGAACAAAAAAAAAGGACTAATAAAAGAATAATATTTTTCGATAAGAATTGTGGAATTAAAAGATTTTAATGCGTTGGGGATCGTTATGTTGTATTTAGTGCTATAGAATTTAGATCACTAAATGGAGTATTATATGCGTCAATACACATGCAATCATTTAGATGCATCTGCGTAAATAATGAAAAAAATTAGATGCATCAGCGTATAATGAAAAAATTTAGATGCATCAGCGTAAATAATGAAATCATTTAGATGTTTCTTATTGAATATTACGTAATACCTAACAAACATAATATCTCTCACAATATTTCAATACAGCCAAATACAAAAAAAAAAATGAGAAAAAATGAGAAGAAAAAATATTCTCTCTTTGCAACTACCTCTCCCCTACGCATTAAAACAGTATATTGGATATGTAAACAAAATTTGTTATACAACTCGTTCTGTATTTACACAAAAATACATTGACACTTGTCAATTTCTCGTGATATAAGTATTGACTCGTGTCAATGTATTTTTGTGTATACAGAACTCTTAATTAATAACAAATTTAGTTTACATATACAATAATCTACTAATATGGTTCTTATTAAAAATGATTAATGAAAACGTACAATCGATTTGCTTATTTTTTTGTGTTTATTTTATATTATTTGAGTTGTGTGGTTTATAAAAACAGAAGTGTATATTCAGGCGAATGACAAAAATAAAAAAAAAGGATTTAAGTGAATCCTTTTAATCCTAGAGACAACGACGACGACGTCAACAACATATATTGTATTTTATTTAAAAATAAAATATGAATGATAGAATTTTTATATAATGTATATGGTATACAATAATACGATCAAATTAATAACATCAAGTTGAAATATTTTTTTTAATATATAATAAAAAATAAAAAATAATAATTCTGAATCTGATGAAAGTCAGAACGATATATATGGACTATATTCATTATATGAAATTTTTCATGGTTATCATATTAATCTAAAGTTCCATTAAAATAAGATGATCTGAATTTAATGAATGTTTGATAAAGCGGAGACTATTTAAGAGATATTAATTTGATGAAATTTTCCATTCCGACAACATTCTCAGCTATTATTAAGACAATTTTTGGAACGTAGTTCCTTATCAGACGCTCTTGTGGAAAAATTTATTAAAAATTTGAACACTAAGTGTCGCTAACATATGATAAACAAAAAAAAAAAAGTTAAAAAAAAATATTTTTTGTTGTTGAAATTTTGAATTTTTTAAAAATTAATTAAATTCACTATTGAATTTGAATGTTGAATTTAATTTAATTTTAAATATTTATTTATTTTTTAAAACAAAACAAAACAAATTTTTTTATTATTATACGATATTTTTTTATTTTTAAATAAAAAAAATATACTCCCGTCCCGTCGCTTAAAGCTTTTTTTTTGGATATTTTTTTCTCTTTCCAATTGGAAGTTTGAAATTGGATATTTGTTTCGCTTTTTGTTGTTGTCTTGTCGCTTGACTTTATTATGAGAACTAACTTAGAAACTGGATTTTTTCATACAGAAAAAAATTAACTAATAGCCTTTCCAAACTTATTTTCTTATAATGTTATGATACATTAAAGAAATCCGTTCGTGCTATAAAAAAAATTTAGGTATTTAAATATTTTTTAGTTATTTTAATAAACATTGTGTTCTTTGGTTTGCATTAATAATTAATGGAAATAAAACAAAAAGAATAGTAAACATCCAATGAAATTTATAAAATTAAAATCAAAAATTCTATCAAAGTTATCTATCAATATTATCTGTAGAAAATAATTCCGATGTTTCACATCTATCAAACGTCCCACCGGCTCTTGTGTTTTTTATTGAACTTTGTATGAAAATTGATAAACTTAAATTTTATTTCAATTTATAAAATATTTAGAAAATATTAATTTTTTATTATTAACTAATTAATATTTTATAGTTCAAATAAAATTTAAATTTTCATACTAATTTCAATATAAATAAAAATCTTGTATAATTTTGTCAGTATTATTTTGCCAATATAAAGGCGCTATTCGGTACCAAGGTAAGTCAAGTCGTCTGCCGGCGTTAGATATTTCGATACTTTGCCATTTTGGCTATGATATTTGTTTTTTTTTGTGTTGCAAACAACAAAAACATAAAATTAAAATTTATAAGTAAATTAACGATACCTGTTAATTTTTTTAAAGTTTAAATAATGAGTCGACGCCATCGCATTTTATATTATTTGATGAAAACTTAAATTTTATTTGATTTTATAAAATATTAATAAAATATTTAGAAAACTGGGAAAAAGTAGAACAAAACAAAAAAATAGTGGTTTTTTTTATGATGCAGGGCTCGTGTATTTTTTAAAATTTTATTAGTTAAACTAATAAAATTTTGAATTCATCGGAAATGAAAATTATTTATATGTACGCTAAGGAACTACGTTCCTATCGGGTGTCCCATGACAGCTCTTGTGTTTTTTTTTTTCTTAATTTGGCCTAGGACCGGTATGCTATTGTGAAAATTACTTCATTACACCATTATACGGTCTCTCATATTTGTTCATTTTTGATTTGGATGATTTCAATATTTGGGTAAAAGAAAATATATTTCCATAATATTTAAAAACAAAATTTCATTTCTTATAAATCATATTTTTGATAATCCTTAAAAGGAAAAAAAAATTACAAATTAGTTGACATTTTCAATATAATTTTAATGAGGATATTTTTTTAAATATTTTTATCTATTTTATTTTGATTATCATATCCATAAAATATATTTTAACTCTACAAACCTATGTGCAGTAGAATTTTATTGGGTGAAATAACCAAAAAATACAAAAATAGTTGAATTTTCCTCAACAAGTCATATACCTATACCTATAAAAATATAATTTCATTTTATTCAGAATAAATTTATTTTAAATGAAAAACAAATTATAATAATAATAATAATATGCATAAATGACTGTGTGCATAATGTTCTCCTTGGCACAATTCATTTTTACGTAAATAATAATATTTTTCTCAAAAAAATTATGGTAACATAATCATTAAAAAGTTTTCATAAATATTTAATACTTTAGTGGGTAATATTATGATTCTTTTGAAACTATTTTAAATTCCTATGCAAAATAATGTGTAAAAATTATATTTTCTACCCTGATAATGAAAATATAAAAAATATTAATAAAAAAATACATCAATCTACTGTTGAACGTCAAGTTAGATTCTTTCATATAGATAATTGGTTGTTGGATGAAATAGGGAAAGAAATTGATATAGCAAACATAAAAATTGATTTATTTCATTTAAATTAAAAAAAAAAAAATTTATTTTACATGCCCGGCACTACAAGGATGCAGTTCAATAAAATTGATAATGTTTGTTTAACTTAAATTGAAAATATTGTTTTTACAGTTGCTATTTTTCTCCTTTTTTTCATAGAACTAAAGTTAGAGGAAATTTCAGAAAATATGTTATTGTCATTACGTAAATATATACTCAAAGTTTGAACACAGTATACTATGGATACTTAAATCAATTTTTCAAAAATAATTACATTTTTCTGCATCTATCCAGCATCGATAAATTTAATTGTTCAACATTTTTCCCAGAGTCAAAAACCTTTTAGTTATAACTATTATTATTATATATAGATTGAAACTCAATTTTCGAATTACTATAATATTAAATTATTTTATTCAAATTATTAAAAAAGATAAAACTATTACATAAATTCCGTAAATTTTTTACAAAATATAAATAAATATAACAATAAAGTTATTAATATGAGCGCGTTATCTGCTTTCATGTACAAAATATATGGGAAATATAACGTAAAAATAAAAAAAAAATAAAAGTAAGAATTGCATATTAACTTTCACCACTAAATCCACAGGATATAAAAAATCAGATTTATTTTTAGGTGTTCACAGGGGAATAAATATATATTTTGTTTTTTTATCTCAAAATTTTTCGAAAACACAATTTATTTTGAATAATTTCATTTTACATTTTATTCAAAAAACACATCTTGAATTTATTGATTTTTTTAAATATATAAAAAATTGTATATTTTTTGTAACAATATGTAAGTGTTTTTATTTACCTGTGCACTGAACATTGTTCATAAATTTGTGAAAAAAAGATTTTTTTTTTTTCTGGCTAAGCCAATAAAATTGTTAAAGATTTTTTTTAAATGCTACAATCTGTTATTTTAAGAATTCGACAGTCTTTAAATACCAAGTGGGCAATTTGAAAAAAAAAAAAAATATATAATAATATTAATAATAGTACACTATTCAAAAGATTTGTCAGCATGAAATTATGATTTTCCTCTGTGCATTCGTATATTTTCTAAAATCGTTTTTGGAAATGCAAAACACATTTCAAACTTTTTTTTGTACTGATTTTTGAAATTTCAAAAACGATTTTGACACTTTCTTTCAGCATCATTGAATTTCTACGCCACTTCAAAAAACGTAGAATAATTATGTTCGAAAAGAATTATTTTTTCTCAATTTAAAATTTAAACTCAAATTAAAACACAAAAAAATGTATGAGGAATACTCTAATCAAGAAAATTATACAACTTAAGAAAACTGTAAGAATGTTAAGCAAAAAATATTAAATGTGATGGTTCTATCCAAGTGACCGGGAGTGTACTGTATACATTTTATGTATATAAGTAATTTTTGCCTTTGCCTTTGGTCTATTGAGATCTACATTCTATAACTCTAGAGTTCAAACTCGGAGAATTTCATGTACTTTAAATTATACGAAAAATTGTACTACGCATATTTTGAGATTGATGTGATCGAAATCTTACAAAAAGTTTCATAAAGTTATTAACATTTTAGTGTAAAAGGTACCTTCTGTTGTTGTGTGCATTTCGTAATTTTCAGAATGACCTGCTTTGGCATTTTAAATTATAAAGTAATCCATAAAAAGTTTTCTATCAAACATTTTTTTTTCACTCCAATCATTATTCTCAATTCTGCAGAGTTTAATAATATTTATCGGTTTCTTAAGTTATATCCGTCATCGCATATGAGATAACTGATTTATAGTTTAATGCAATTTAAATTAGAAACTTTTCTTTTTTTTGTCTTAAAGTGACATATTTTATTGCAATCGAAAAACTATTTTACACCCACATGAATTTGATTTTATAAAAAATATTGAACTAGCAGAAAATAGAACAAATTTATTGAAAAGAAATTTAGTTGAAAAGAAAAACTTTTACGTTAGTGAAAAAAAAAAAAGTTTCCTAAAAGTTTTTCCTAATCTTGTCTATCTGAATATTATAGAAACTTTAATGTTAAAAAGAAACTCAAAGTTTATAAATTTAACTTTTCAAAACTAAAAAAATATATATATTATCTATCTTCCCACTATCTTTTTAGGTTAATTATCTATTAAAGATTTTCATTTTATTTTAATAAATTTTTTATTATTTTCTCTTTCAGAAATAAAAATACAATAGTTAATTTATAAAATGTATCTTATATAAATATATAAATGAATTTTCCATATTATATAAAATTCAGAAAATTGTAAGAAAATAAATTATTTTTCTATTTTCCAATTTAAATAAATTAAAAAGAATTTGAATTTTCTTTAAATTAGAGTGCGCTTTGCTGGTTTTTGGATGTGATTTAAAGAAACTTGAAAGTTTTTTTGCATTGGATGCACACACAAGTTTAGGTTGTTGTAGCTTGTGGCCAACCAATAAATTTGCGATAGTGTTTTTGGAATGCATTTTCAGTATTAATATGAAAACTATGATAAGAATTGTGGATTATTACTTCTAATTCTACATTAAAGTGCATAATGTACAAAAATTAATTTCCGCTTCAGTGTTTGAACATTCATTTACTATGTTAACCAGATTAACATTTTGCCTTGTGAATAACTATGACCAGTGGCATACGCAGGTAGGTGTTACTGTGGGTTAAACCCCCCCCATGACCCATGATAAAAAATTGTTCAAATGCTATAATAAGTAGCATAAGTAAGAATATATTTATTATTAAATATTTATATAAATAATTTTATACTAATATGTTCTAAATAGAACCCATTTTGAATTGACTCAATTACAATATGTATTTATTTAGCCAACTCATTCAATTTTATATTAATATAAATGGATTAGCATTGCTTGATTATAATTTGATTATATTTGATGATTTTTATTCAAATTTTAAAATTAATTATTGCAATTTCATTTATTTCAGAATTTTTGTCTTAATACGGGTCCCGCTTTTTTTTATTGGTTAATATTTAAATAAAATTATATAAAATAAAAAAAAATAAATAAAAAAATACTAAATAAAAAAGTTTTAAAAACCATGTTTTTAAATTGACTAAAAAGAAGAAAATAAAAATTTTTCTCCGGAGGATTGTGGACACAAATACTTGAAACTGATTACAATAGTCTATAACTAGAAACGTGGGGCGCATTTTTGAGGTAATACTTAAAATGTGTCGTAAATTTTTTACTTCCGCACCTGCACATCTATATTATTACCTCGAAAATGGGCCCCACGTGTCTAGTTGTAGACTGTGTTGTAATCAGTTTCAAGTATGTGTGTCCACAATCCTCCGGAGAAAAATTTTTATTTCTTCTTTTTAGTCAATTTAAAAACGTGGTTTTTAAAACTTTTTTATTTAGTATTTATTTTCTTCTGTTTAGTCAGCTAGCCGTCAAACCGTGCTTAGCTACGGACTGTGACTAATTTATTATTATTTTTACGAAATTTGTGTTTTTAATAATTTCCTTTTTTTGTGGACTAAATTTGAATGAAATCGGACAAACTTTTGAAGTCCTTCCTAGAAAAGGTCGCTGGGTAGGAGGCAAATAATTGTTTGTTACGAAATTTGTGTTTTTAATCATTTTTTTTGTACCAAAAATTTGAATGAAATCGGATGAGCTTTTGAAGTGCTCCCACAGAGGAGGTCGCTGGGTAGGAGGCCAACAAATTTTTTGTTACGAAATTCATCCTCTTTTAATGTACCAAATTTCAATGAATTTGGACGAACTTTTGAATTTCTCCTCAAGGGAAGGTCCACTGGGTATGAGGCCAATATATTTTTGTAACGAAATTTTTGTTTTTAATTATTTTCTCTTTTTATGTACTAAATTTGAATGAAGTCGGACGAACTTTTCGTTGTGAAAATTTGATTGCAAAATTTAGCGGGCAGACAAACAGACAAGAAACTTTTCACATCACGATTAAAGTGGTAGATTGAATTGTAATCGGTTTCAGAGCTATATTAAAAGTTTCGGAGCTGTGGCTTGTCGGAAAATGGTCTAAAATTTGATTACAAAATTTCGTGGACAGACAAACAGACAAGAAAGTGCTCAATAAAAACGTTGTAAAAATATGTTGCAGTATTTTTTTTTCTTTTTGAAATAATTCTATTTTACTATATCTAGGTATAATCAATAACTATTTTAAATAAATACTGTCTTTTCAAATTGTTCACAAAATAGACGGTTAAAAATGATAATTTATCCATCCACATATTTCGTAGTTAGCTGCTATTGTTTTGGTGTATAAAATTTAAGATGAAGACATGAATAACTTACAAAAAAATGACTTATTATTTCTGACCCCCCCCCCCCCCACGACTTCATTCTGCGTACGCCACTGACTATTACAACTCGTAAATTCAATGTTAAGCTATTATTGTTTCACATTAAACTAGTTTTAAGCCTGTTCAGTGTCAAAAATTCTAAAATGAAATAACGTTATATAAAATTTAATTTATTTTTTTTATTAAATAAATCCATTTCTTCTAACCTGTATCATAATTTAGTATATCTTGAAGTATATTTTGAAAACAAAAGGAAATCAAAGCAAAAATAAATAAAATACACAGGTATAAGTATCTAACAACAACAAAAAAAACGAATTTCCCATAACATAAATGCTAATAAAATATAATCATAATAAGATTTATTAAATCAATATTCAAATCATAAAAGCATTGTTCAAATCTTTTTATCAATTAAGTAAAATAATAATATAGAATTGGTTTTACTTTGAATTGAATCTTTATTGCAAATTAATATTTATATTATGCACCTGATATAATATTTTTTATTTCATTTGTACGAGATTAAAATATTATATATACACAAAAATTTTGCAGATAAAGAAAACAAGGAAGGATGGAAAACTATATTTATTTAACTTAATAAACAAGGACTACAAATCATAATAAAATTGTAGAACTTAATGTTCGTATAACATAAAATGATTATAAAATCTAACTAAATAAATAAATTTCTAAAAGTTTTTAATTTACAACATAGAGTAAAAAAATCAAAATCTATTCAATAAAAAAATGTTAAACCTTCTTAAATATTATTTCTTAAGAATTTATTTTTTTAAATCGTTTTGCATGAACTATCTGGATTGATATTTAAAGCATTCGAAACTTAAAACTTTTTTCCAGTGTGAATCAAATTTTTGAATTATTTATGATTTAATATTGTGTACTTATGGAAAATACTCAATTAACCGAAGCAAATCATTTTTTGAAGCGATAATTATAACCAGTTTTTTATTTAAAGATTGAGATCCTTAAACATATTTTGTACGTGATAAGTATATTAAAAATATCAATAAATATATAATTTATAGCGATATAAATTTAATAAAATAAACAATAATAAAATAAAATTATTAATAAAATATAAATAAAATTATTGGTTGACTTAGATTGAAATGATTTTCTTAAATGTTCATACATATACCTATAACATAAATCGATAGGAATGTTTAATTAAATGATTTTGCATCAATAAACTATTAATTTACAAAATTGCATTTCACGTTGTATATTATTTTCCCATACTTCTCCTCTCAATACTAATTTTGTGAGTTATTTTCATTAATATAAAAAGGAAATTATGATCTAATTAAATTTAAGAAAAATAAATATGTATATAATTTAAAGGGACATACATTTGAGTTCATTAACAAGTGATTATCAGAATACAAAATATATTATTCTAGATTCCAAAGTCTATATATCTACAAACTTGCACATAATCAAAAATATAATATGAAAACAGAGTTTTTTTTTACGCTTGATAAATAAATAGGACTATCTTATCAATTTTACTTCATCACAGAAGCGATTCCAGATACCAAGACAAACTCAAAATTTGAAATAAACATACCTCTAACATAAATCATTCAATTTTGGGTCAAGTTAACTTAATGGTAAGATTCTAAAAACAAAGTTTATATGTATATTATTATTTTGAACATATATAGATATCCAAAAAGTAACCAAAAAAATTTAACAATTTATATCTATTACAAGGGCAGAGCTGGGCTAGGAAAGAATTTATGACCGGGAAGTTCAAATATTTCGTTGTAAAAAATTTTTCTCGCTCTTAAAAATAAATAATAAATTAAAAGGCATTCCTTTTCACTCGCTGACATCTGCAGAGAGTTGTTGCCGTTGAAAAACATACAGTTTCAAATCTTAATACTATACTTTTTTAAATTAGGTATATACATGGCCAAAAATCAATCATTTTTTCCTAACAATTTTTCCAAATATTTAACTTTTCAAACAATCTTTTTTTTTTCAATAAATCATATAATATCTAATCTATATCACTAATATAAATATCACTAATAGATCCTAGATAATTTATAATTTATGCAAATTAAATTAATTCTCATAAATAATTCAATTTTCATGCGATATTCTAATATTTCCATATAATTATGAAATTTGACCAACAATTTTGAATGAAATTTTTGTAATAAGTATAAAGTCACATAACTTTCTTTTTCAAAATGAAATTTCGTATGGCAGTTTAAAGTAGTTTTGATTTATGTGTTGCTAATAGAAAATAAAAGATGAATAAATAATAATAATTAAATTTTGTACATCAAAGAGAATATAACGCGCGTGGACAAATTTTTTGATTCTAACATAGATTTCAATTTATAAATGCTTAAATTATAAAAATATGCAAAATAAACTTTGAAACTTTGTAAATCTACAATTTGTCATTTTATACGACAATCAAAAATGAATATCATACGACAATCACATGCGTGGACAAAATTTCAATAATATATATATAATGCCAATATGTAAATGTTTTTTATATGTCATTAATGTTTATCTATTTAGTACATGTTTATATGCCATTAAGGTATATCAATCATGATCAAATATTTATGTCATTATTGTATGTCATAATTGATCTATCGAATCTCGATATTAAATATTCAATAAAATATTTCCCCCTACAAAATTTATAAAACATTATATAAATGCTATTTATCTATATAATTTCTATATTGTCTTAACTGTGAGCCTTGCTAATGTCATACGAGCCTTGTCAATGCCAATATTTTACTTATTAAATTTAAAAAAAAATGTTTGTTGGACTTTGTATGAAATACATTTCATTCACTCTAACAGATATTTGTAAAAAAGTATAATATTTGTGAATGGCTTTGCGTAAAATAATTTTTAGATTTATTAAACATAAACAGCATACCTACGTGTACATACCTGCATAATAAAAAAATAAAAACTTTTGATATAATATAGTAATTCATATAATATAGTAAATATTATATAAAAGCAAAAATAAGGAAAATTATTTATTTTCTCTTCTCTGACAAGGATTTTAGTTTATTTTTAAAATTTTGCTCTGTAAACGCTGATGCAAGGACAAAAAGTTCATTGTAGAAAAGCGAAGCAAAGACATTTAATATTTATTAGATTTCTTTTTTTTATTTTTTCCGTCTGAGAGAGGAAAAGTGGAAAAATAATAATAACATTATTGAAGTTTATACTTCTTTAGGCGCGGTGTATGATATAAATGAGTAATTCTGTAGGGGGTAAAAATTATTTTACTCATTCGAATTTCGAGTTAAAAAAAAAACGACATGCTGTACCGTTTGAATACTCAAAAAAAATGAGTCCACTCAATAATCATTTGTTATTTATAAAAACAAAATAATTTGGCGCGGAAAATTTAAATTCAAATTATTTTTTAAAAATCTTTCGTTTACAAATTATTTAACAACTAAAATTTATTTTTCAATATAGGTAGATCTGGTGAAATAAAGATTATCTGCCGAAAATTTTTTGGGCAGGGACCTACGGTTAGGTCGTGCCGGCTCAAAATATGTTATAAAAAATTTTTTCCCCCGGTGAAATAATTAGATTACCTGACCAAAAATTTTATGTACGGAGCTACAGTTAGTCTTCCCGCCTCAAAATATACCAAAATAATTTTTTTTCAAAATAGGTAGCTCGGGTGAGAAATAAAGATTACCTGCCCAAAAAAAAAGGAAGGAAGTGAGGGCGGCAGTAAGGGCTGAAGAGAGGGCGGCAGTAAGGGCTGAAGAGAGGTCAGAAGGGAGGCCCGAAGGGAGGGCGGAAGGGAGGGCGCAAGGGAGGGCGGAAGGGAGGGCGGGAGGGCGGAACGGAGGACAGAAGTTAGGGCGGAAGTTAGGGCGGAAGTTAGGGCGGAAGTGAGGGCGGAAGTGAGGGCGGAAGTGAGGGCGGAAGTGAGGTCGGAAGTGAGGGCGGAAGTGAGGGCGGAAGTGAGGGCGGAAGTGAGGGCGGAAGTGAGGGCGGAAGTGAGGGCGGAAGTGAGGGCGGAAGTGAGGGCGGAAGTGAGGGCGGAAGTGAGGGCGGAAGTGAGGGCGGAAGTGAGGGCGGAAGTGAGGGCGGAAGTGAGGGCGGAAGTGAGGGCGGAAGTGAGGGCGGAAGTGAGGGCGGAAGTGAGGGCGGAAGTGAGGGCGGAAGTGAGGGCGGAAGTGAGGGCGGAAGTGAGGGCGGAAGTGAGGGCGGAAGTGAGGGCGGAAATAAGGGCGGAAGTGAGGACGGAATTGAGGACGGAAGTGAGGACGGAAGTGAGGACGGAAGTGAGGGCGGAAGTGAGGGCGGAAGTGAGGTTGGAAGTGAGGGCGGAAGTGAGGGCGGAAGTGAGGGCGGAAGTGAGGGCGGAAGTGAGGGCGGAAGTGAGGGCGGAAGTGAGGGCGGAAGTGAGGGCGGAAGTGAGGGCGGAAGTGAGGGCGGAAGTGAGGGCGGAAGTGAGGGCGGAAGTGAGGGCGGAAGTGAGGGCGGAAGTGAGGGCGGAAGTGAGGGCGGAAGTGAGGGCGGAAGTGAGGGCGGAAGTGCGGGCGGAAGTGAGGGTGGAATTACCTGACCAAAAATTTTGGATAGGGAGCTATGGTTAGGGTCTTCCTTGCTTAAAATATGCAAAAAAAAAATGTTTTTTAAATAAAGATTACCTGCCCAAAAGTTTTGGGTAGCTAGCTACTTTTAGAGTCGTCCTGGCTCAAAATATAAAAAAAAAACACGAAGCAGTCATAGAACTGCCGACAGAAGTTGATACTTTTTAAATCTTTTAAGTATAAACTTCTATCGGCAGTTCTATGACTGCTTCGTGTTTTTTTTTTTTTTTATTTTTCCTTGATATTTTCCATTTAGTACACAGACATTATAATTTGGATAGAATTAATTGAAAATAAACAAAAAATAATTTTAAAAATATTCAATGATATTGATGTACATACACATGTGTACAATTTTGCAAAAATTATAATTTTATTGGGCATCGAATTGAATTATATAGTGAAAATTTGCCAGGATCTTAATTTTGATCTTATACGATTATTTTTCAATTTTGTATAAATTTAATTCTAGAAAATTATAATAAAGACTATATGTACAATACATATGAAATTTTGTGCAGACTGGTTCATAAAAGTGGCGCTGACTAATATAATATCACAGATAGGAAATCTATTCTTCTGTACTACATACTGTTGAAATAATTTTCCAATTTTCTTTCTTTTGAACAAAATATTATCGTTTACGAATTCAACATATCTATATTATAAAGAACTTTTTATTTCTTTAATTTAAACAAAAATTTTGTCCAACATTATTAAGTGTATGGATGTAACTTAATTATAGTATTAAAGAAAAAAAAAATTGTGTTTTTTTTTATTTTTCATAACATTCGTAACAAACAGCTGCAATTAAGCGCCATCTGAATATTTCCTTTCCATGAGAACTAATAAAAAAAAATAAAAAATGAATATTATATAAAACTTAATTCCATTATCATGAATTTTTTATAGCCAATTTAAATTCGTTGAAATATATATAGAAATATATATTTTTTTATTGGTTGGACAAAAGCCAACCACCAAAATTGTTGGAATGAAAAAAATTCAACATTTCTGATATTCGCGAATATATTGTTAAAAATAAAAACACATATAAAAATAGAGCAAAAAGAAGAAATAAAAACATTTTTCTTCTTAAAAAATATTTTTATCAGTTTGGAATTTTCATTTTTTTTAAGTGAATTTAATTATGTTGAATATAAAAGACGAAACCAAAAAAACCAGAAAAAAGGTTTTTCGATTTTTTTTTTTATTTTTTTTTTTATTTAATTTTTTTTTTTTTTTACTTTAATTTATGGTCTCATTTCCTTAATTCTTTCCATAAAAAACAAAATATAAAATATTATGTTCTGTTCTGTTCTGGTAATTTTGTTTTTATTATTACTACTATATTTTAAATTAATAAATTTCATTTTATAAACAGTTGACATTTTCATATTAGAAATTATGTTATCATTAATTGATTTAATTTCTAAAGTGTCTTTATCTTCAATCTCAAATACTCATAAGTCCCACTTTAATAACTTTAATAATAAGTCCAAAAAATTCATATTAATGATTTTTACTATGATATAGATTCTCTAAAGATAGTTGGTTTAATTTCTTATGATATTTTATATAGTACTCAATGTCTTGATACATATAGGTTTAATACGTATAAATTCTCCAATTTTCCAGATTTGGAAAATTTTTACTATTGTATCATTGTATCCTGATTAATTAGGTAAATTTTTTTATTTTTTGAACACTGTCATATGTGTGGATTTCCTACTGAAATGGTCAATATTAAAGTTATCTTCTTTACGTAATTTCAGTGTATTCAAAAGTGAAGTTAGAAAAACAAGAATTAATCTAACATTAGATTGATAATTTCTTGGAGCAGAGAAAATATATCAAAAATTAGCCTATACAAATTTCCTTTTTTTTTATATCAATATAACTTCGCCGGGCGTAACATGTAGCCCTCAATTGAAATTATTTGTTTTTTTTTAAGTTAAAAAATAACTAAATGCTTTATAAAACTTGTTAAAATATGCATTTAAAAAAATAATAAAAATTTTAAGGAAATTTCTAATATTTTTTTGATAGTCTGTCTAAGCACATTAAGAAAAATATGTTGAATAAAAAAAAAACACTTATTTCACCCATATCCTTTAAACTATACTTCAATATTCTTTAAGCATATACCACTTGGTTTTCTCTCCACAACTCATTTAAATTTTGATAAGATTAGTATTTTTATGAAATTTGGAATTTTTATGGTAAAATATTTTTATATTATTATTATTGTTATCATTATTATTATTATATTTTTTTTTTTTATTTTGCTATAAATAGAAAAATATCTCTTGATAGAGTCCAGCATGTCTATTTAATTTTGTGATTTCTTTCATAATACGAGTTTTTCATATAAGAATTTCTCTTAAAAAAAATTTACCATTATGTAAAGAGAGATGCGCAGAAAATTTAATTTTGTTTCATAATGAAGTACCTAAAGCTCAGTACCGACAAAAATAAAAATATATATATATATAATTACTAAAATGAAAAAGGAAAAAAAAAAAAAAAAGTGATAAAACTCAGTAGCAATCTGAACGCAAATTCGTGCGTGTGTCCGTATAAATTATTCTGACTAAACCAAAAATAAGAAAAAAAAAAAACCAAGGAAATAACTTCCTTTAAAATTATGTAAAAAAAAAACTTTTGTTTTTAAAATTAAGCAAAAAAAACATAAAACTCTAACATACATTTGTTGTTATTTTTCTTTTATTATAAGCCGGAAAATTATATGTGTACCACAAAAAGAACACAGATAAAAAATACAAAACAAAAAATTTGTAATTTTCATTTCAATCTAATTTGTTTATAAACACTTTTTTTTGGCTTAACATAAATTTAATTAAAAAAATTGTTTGTTATCAAATTAGAAAACTGATTTAATGTTAATGTTTAATGTTTGGTCAGAATACATTTTTAATTGATATTTAATAAAGAGTACGAGTAAATTTTTTTTTTCTTAAAAAAATAATAAAATAGTAATTAGAATATAAGCTTATTGAGTTCCCTTTAATAAATTTTACTTTCTCTTGCAATGTATTTCAACTGAGTAACTTTTTTGATATAGACCAAAGAACAGAACAGTTTTGGTTGGTTGAATTTTTCAAGCCCATCCAGAGATATTCAAAATAAAGTTTATGCAAAATTTTTTCTATGGTTTCAGTTATTTTCCTCAGTGTATGCTTGCATTATTTCAATCATTAATTTTATTAAAACGTTTCCATACAAGTTAATTTGAATATCCTGCACCAGATATTTTTGTTTTATTTTACATTTCTCAAAGTTACATTTTTAATTGTCCTTTTTTAGAATAATTTTAAAAATTTTCTTTCTATAAAATCACATTTTGAATACTCCCTTATTGTATAGAATTCTTGGTAATTTTGGAATAAATTTAAAATTTACATTTTTAACACTTTTAATGTAAAAATTATATGATGATATGAATGAAATAGGACGACATCATCGTAACCGCAAAAAAAAAAAAACTTTAATAAAAGTCAAAAAAATGTCTATTTGTTTTAAACATAAAGATAACTTTTTTGGAATAGTTACTTTTATTTTCATGATTAAAACCATATCTACATATCGACGGCTCCGAAGAGTACTTGGTAAAAGGATGTGATAAAACGACATTGAGTCATACTGACGTAACTAACAGAAATAAAACTGATTAAAAATAATTGAAATATTTTTATTGTAAGTAAAATCGACGTATGAGTGGAATTGTATATTCATATACAAGCCCATCAGTCCATCGGTCAAAAATTGTAAATGAAAATACGATCAGAAAAAAATAAAAAAAAATGTTGCTATCATGAGATATAATTAATGCATGCTAGAGCTTTCGGTTTTTACAATCTTAAACTTCCGTTAACACCCACTTGCAATATTGGCACGAAATTCAGCGCTGTCGTATGTCTTAAAATGCGATTTTATTGTGCTTTCTTTGATTAGACCTTACTAAAGATACGATATAAACCGTACTTAGTGTCGTAAACTTGCGGTATTAAACGGCACAAAAAAAATTTCTATTATCGTTTATCCTTTTATGCAATGTTTTCAAATTTTCCAATCAATTTTAATTTTAAAAATTAAATATAATTTTGTTTATTAATCCATTCTTGTAAAAAATTTAAAACAAACAGTTTTTGCTTTCTGTGAAAACTAGTGATTTTGAGATACGATAGTACTCTTCGAAATATCGATATGAATAAATTACTTAAAAAAGATAAATAAAATAAAAATTTCCTTTAACTGCATACGAACAAAATTTTTGACACAAAATATAAAATTTTAATACGAGAGAAAAATAAATAATCACAGACGCAATTATCAGATTGAGCTACATTTAGAGATTTACTTAAAAAAAAAAAAATCTTTAATTAATATTCTACATTCGCATACATAATAAATAATTCATTTTCATCTTTGTGATTTTATATTTTCAAGAATTTTTTTTTTATTATTATCTTAAAATTAAACATTTATTAAATTTTCTCGCAAAAACAGCTAAAAGTCACATACTAAAAACAAAAAATTTTAATAAAAAATTTTTTGTTTGTTTTTACATTTTAATGAGAAAATATAATAAATACATTATCTTCTTTTCTGAAAAATATTTTCAATTTAATGTTTATTAGAGAGAAAATTTTTGAAATTTTCAAATTAAATCTCTGGGGAATATTAAGTTCTTCACTAATGATAAATGTTGTTTAGTTTTTTTTTTTATATAATCTACTTAGTTTTCTTAAAAAAATATCTAAAATTAATTTTCCTTTTAAATTTTATTTTATTTTTGTTCAATAGAAGAGAAAATATAATTATTTGATACATAATATATAAGTTATTATTATACCTAAAAACTATGCATTCTTTTAAATTAGCAGGAAAAAAATATACTATTTTAAGTACATATTTATTTTTTTTGCACATAATACTCAGCTCTTTTGAATTTCGTATCTAAACTGGGTTTTTTATCTTATTTCGAAATATACAATGTAGTGTAAAATAATTTTTTTTAAACAATTTATACTTCGATTTCATAACATTTAAATAAATTTAACATTTGAAGGATTTTGAAGGATAATTTTCATACACAATAGTATTACAATTTGCTTATGAAGCTCAAATACCATAAATCATTAAGATAAATGTGCTCGAGTGGTTAGAAAAATGAAAACTTATCATCGTAAAAATTCGCCACCAAAACAATCTTGGTCATTATTTTATGATTTCTATATATATATATATATATGTGGAATTGGGATAGTATATGTGTCCCAAAAAATAATTCTGTATACCTATTGTATCGTCGATTATATACTTACCTTTTTATACCTAAGAAAAATTGAGAAGAAGCATTCATTGTTTAATCGTCGAAGAGGTTGCAACGTTAATTTCTATTACAATTTTAATTAATAAATTTTAAATTAAATTCCTTTTCCTAATAAGTTAAATAAGTTAAATAAAAGAACAATTTTTGAATTAAATAAAATAACTTTTTAAATTAGAATAAAAAACCCGTGCGTTTTAATTAAAAGGAAATTGCAGCCTACAAATTTCTGGGGGCTCGTCCGGGATAAAAAGAAAATTATTTGAGAGATTTAACCGGGAAAATTTAGAAAAACAATTTTAGAGATTTTGCCGGGACAAACAAGGAAAAATTAAAGAGAGATTTTACCGGGATAAAGAAATTTTGAAAACATTTAAGAAATTTTACCGGGAAAAAATTGAAAGGAAATTAAAAAAAAAAAAAAGGGTAAAATTAGAATTGTGGAAAAAAAAAAACCTTGAAACGAAACTTTTTTTTTGTGTGCACCGTAACGGTAACAAACATCACCAGATTTTTTTTTTGTGTGAAAAAGAATAAAAAAAAAAAAAAAAAAAGGAAAAAAAAAAAAAGATATCGGGTTTTTTTTTGTTGCAACCTCCAATTGATAATTTTTAGAGCGCGTGATAATAATTTGAAAAATTAAAAGAAGTCGGTAAACTTTTTTTCGTAAAGTAGCTGGTTTTAAAAGTTTCTGATAAGTTCGGACGAGAAAGGAAACCACCTAGAAATTCGGAAAAAGTAGTGGCTGATTAATAAAGAAATTATTCGTGCTGAATTGAATCGTGGTGAAATGGCTGAAGTAGCAGAGTTAAAGGAACTGTATGCCAAGGCGATGGAAGCAATTAAGGAATTGCAGGAAAAGTCCAAGGCAGAAAAAGATGAAAAAGAATTCCAAGATTTAATGCTTAAAGTCGAGCAATTAGAGCTGAAGGGAAGAACAACAAAAGTTAAAGTGGAGGAAGACGCAAAGCTATTGTTAGAGGAAAACATCAGACTGAAAGTGTTACAGGACGAAGTGGCGAAATTAACTATACAAGAAGTGGAGCTAACAGATATAAAAGATAAGCTTCTAAGATTTGAAATGGCGACGACATCAGCAACAGCAGCGGCGGAACAAAAAATTTCAATTTCAATGAGAGATATTGAAGAAATTTTTCCAAAATTTAGTGGAAGTAATGAGTTATCGGTGTCAAAATTTTTTGCGGAGTTTGAAGCAAATGCCTTGTTAGTAGGTTGGAATGAAATACAAAAATATTTTTTTTGTAAAAAATTATTAATTTCTCCGGCGAAAGAAGCAGTTGAACTGGCGCGGGTTAGTAATTTTGCAGAATTAAAAGTTTTTCTTAAAAGCGAATTTGCCAGAAATTATTCCACTTTAGAAATGCACAAATTGTTGATGAAGGAGAAAAAAAGACACACTGAAACAACATATGAATACGTGATCAGGATGCAGAAAATTGCTGAAAAGGGAGATGTGGAGCTTAAATCATTAATAGAGTGTATTGTAGATGGTATTCCAGATGATAATGCAAGGAAGGCGTTTTTATATGAAGCAACCACATTAAAACAATTAAAAGATAAATTAGAAATTTATGAGAAAAAAGTTAAAATTAGTTCGAAATCAAGATCAGAATATTCGAATGCAACGGTTAGTAATAGTGATGAAGAATCAAGTAAAAAAATAAATCAAAGTCGACAGAAGGTGAAATGTTACAAATGCAATGAAATGGGTCACATTGCTAGAAATTGTTCGCAAAACACAGCAACAAATTCAACAGAAATGGCTTCACCTGTAAGAATCGCGTACGATACACCATATAATGTAAGTATAGAATTATACAATACTAAATTCACAGCTTTGATTGATACTGGTAGTTCAGCAAGTTTTATTCGTGAAGATGTTTTTAGAATGCTAGAAAATCCACCTATATTGGAAAAAACTGGTAGAATTTTTGTAGGGTTCGGAGAAGTAAAATCAACATCAATTGGTCGTTTTACAACAGCGGTGAAAATAAACAACGAATTATTTGATGTAGAATTTTATGTAATGCCTGCAAATAAATTAGGAATTCAAGCGATTTTAGGTTTTGATTTTTTAAAGAACATCGAGCTCAGAATAAAACCATCAGGCGTCGAGTTAATCAAAGTATATGGTCCAAAAGATTCTGAAAATGTCGATACGGTTTTTCGAGTAAAATGTGCTAAGCAAAATGATTTTGAAGAAATTTGTTCAGAAATACCAATACATACTGAAGAAATTAAGCAAGTGTCCAGAATCGAAGAGTCGAGAATTCAAACGGGGATTGTGTTTTCTGATGATATTCCAGTGGTAATGAAACCAATGAAAAATGAAGTAATGCATGATCGAGTCGACAA
>OZ023274.1:39771175-39808019 GCA_964007475.1 Hybos culiciformis | reverse complement strand
TGTTTTGCTGTTGATTATATATTCGCATAGAAGTTTTTAACAAATCTAAATAATTATGTATTGTCGCAAAAGTTTTTATTTTCGTTTAAAAAATCATACAAATATGTATATTTATAAATATTGCATATATAAGAAATTTTTCGACGATCATATTGAAACTATATTAGTGGTATTGGAAGTTTTGGTATAGATGAAATCTAATGACGGTTTGAACTAATGTGTGAAGGAACTATAAGGAAACGGAGAGTAGTAAATTGTAATATAATATAATCGTAAAAGATAAAAATTATAATCAAAGTTCAACTGTTGTATCCTATCAGCATCCGGAGTATTTTCAAATTCATACAATTTCTTCATGTTAAAATGAAAAATTTTCATAGAAACAATTTTTTATTGTAAAAACAGACTATTCTTGTTAAAACAGACCAATATGTTAAAACAGACTATTCTTGTTAAAACAGACCAATATGTTATTTTCTTTCTAAATCATGAGTTCTTAGTTTGAGTATGGCTAAAACAAGTTTGAGCTAAACTACTACTAAAAAACAGTATTAAGTACATGTAATTATATAAAGCGAAATATTTTCAGGGATGCAAAATATTCAGGGTTGCCAACTCTTGACCGAGAAAAAACTGGAGACTTGAAAAAACAAAAAAATGTAGATAGAACAATAGAAAAAATAATAAATTATAAATTACGTTATTATAAACATAAACAAACGAAACATAAAATAAACCGCAGATACAAAAAGAATTCAAATTAGAATAAACGGTGCAGTGAAATAAGGCCGCGATAGGTTTTTTTGCGGTCTTATTTCATTTTTCAAAATTAAATAAGAAAAAATGAAAAAAAAAATTTGCGGTCTGATTTCATTTTTCAAAATGAAATAAAACCGCAACAAAAAATCCTCGCGGCTTTATTTCCATCCCTCGAATAAAACTTTATATAAAGTAATATAAAATAAATACAGTTAATAAAAAACATAATAATTTAAATTAGAAAAAGCTTAGTTAATTAATGAGATCAATTATTTCTTAAAGTTATATAATAACTTTATTTCGGAACAAATGATACTATAGCTTAATGAATTACAAAGTAAAATGACATCTACTGGTGAATAGCTTATGTGAATTTCTATTTTACTATAAAATTATTAATTTTGAAAAAAACTGGTAAAATTTTAAAAAACCTGGAGACTGGAGTTTTAGTTGAAAAACTGGAAACTCCAGGGAAAAATACCCCAGTTGGCATCCCTGAAAATATTCCAAGTTCAGCTTCTTTCAAAATATGTAGGGTGATTGATCATTCTTATTTTTCTTGTACCTACACAAAAATAAAATGAATATAAATGAATACTTATATTTTTTTTTGTTTTCACTTAGTTACAAAGCATAATTATTTTGAAGATTGAATTATTCATATTTTTTCCCTATTAATCATCCAATGCCTCTATATACCTAGCCAGGAAGCTAAAAAAAAAGAGAGAATTGTACTTTATTTTGATATTATTATATATGAAAAATTTTTATTTTCGAAGGATCTTATATGTTCGGGGGCTCCATGTAATAGCGCCGCCTGACATAGCGCCGCCCGAGAAACTGAAATAGCGCCGCCAAGGGGGGCGGCACTAATTCAGTTGAAATTGAAATAGTGCCGCTAATTTATTTTTAATTGAATTTAAACTGAAATAGTGCCGCTACTCGTAAATTGCGGCGATATTTCAGTTTGGAATTGGCGGCATTAATTCAGTTACAACTGAAATTGTGCCGCCAATTCAGAAAACTGATATCGGCGGCGCTATTTCAGTTTTATATGAAAAAAGGATTGAGCGGCACTATTTCACTTGGAACTGAAATAGTGCCGCCAGCACAATTCAAGTTTGCGCGAAGCGAATGGGACGCGGTAGCAGTCACCCATTACGCACAACAGCTTTTCCATACATTTTGTACGGCCAACTTTCTCTTTCACCCGTTGTGACAAACACTACGGTACTTACTCTTTGGCCAATGATTGGCCCAATTTTTGTGTTAGCAGTAGAGGGAGCGTCCCAGAACGCTAGAAAGGGGGGAGGGTGGGGGCTGCGGGCGGGCGGACTGGTGGTTGGTCAACCACCACTGACCAACCACCAGTCCGCCTGCCCGCCCGCAGCCCCCACCCTCCCCCCTTCACGCGTTCTGGAACACTCGCAATCATTGGCCAATTTTCGGATTAAAATGGATATAACTTATCTAAAATCGACCGATGATTTAAGTACCGATGAGTTATTCCGCGGACCTGATTTGACCTATTTAATGTAGAAAATGCATTTCGGGAAACGGTTTTTTTTTCTTGGAGAGTTTCGCGCGAAGCGTGTGGGACGCGGTAGAAGTCACCCATTATGCACAACAGCTATAACAATTTCTTTTTTCACGCTTTCTGGATCGTCCGACATTTTTGTAGCGATGCTAATTCAAAAAATTTTGAATTAGTGCCGCCAATTCAGAAAAATGAAATCGGCGGCGCTATTTCAGTTTGAAATTGGCGGTATTAATTCAGTTTCAACTGAAATAGTGCCGCCAATTTAGAAAACTGATATCGGCGGCGCTATTTCAGTTTTATATGATATCGAATTGAGCGGCACTATTTCAGTTTTAGTTTAATGTCGAAAATACGGCAGCGCTATTTCAGTTTGCCGGGCGGCACTATGTCGGGCGGCGCTATTTCCGGACACCCACACAATTATATTAAAAAAAAACGTATTTTTTTTTTAAATATATTTTCTCCTGCGGCAAAGAGATAATGTATTTGTCTGGGCATTATGTTTTTTTTTATCAAGCATAGGTTCAGGCTTGAATATTTACGAAATAAATATAGGGGCAGGAAGATAAAACAAAAAAGTTTATTTACTGTGTGGAAAATCAGAGGAAATTTTTTTTTTTTAATAATCAAATACAAGTCGCTGAAACTTAGTTCGAAACGATTAGCACTCTTTTATCTTTTTCTGTTAATTTGTAACAAATTAGTATGTTAATTTTCTCACTACTTATTTTATATAGTATGCATTTATCTTTCCTTTTATTCTTTAGCACTTATTAAGTCATTACAGTCCAATAAAAAAAACTTATTTTAATTATTGCAAAAAAAAACTTTGACAGTAAAAAAAACAGTTTAATTGTTTTGCTAATAGCATTACAATATAACTTAATATACCGAAACAATGTCCGGTTCTCATGCTTAAAATATTTTAGCAAAATTTATTTAGTTCTTTATTTAATTTTTTTTTTTTTCATTGAAGAACTTATTAAAATCTTTATTTTTTTTTTGTGGTGCAAAAATATTTTTAATTATAACGTAAACTAAATTTAATTAGATTCTGTACACAAATAATTTTTAATAAAAAAAAATATGCTTGATTGAAAGACGATATGTAAAAAAAAATTAATGGAAAATTATAGCGGAAAGCTTGTATTATTATAGAGGAAAATTTCTACTTACGACTATGGAGAAAATTAAAAAAGAATCCAACATTTAAAAAGTTTTAAGAATTATCAGCAGCCTACATAAAAAATTTAAATTTATTTTATATTTTCTTTATATTATAATTTTAAAACATCATTTTTTTTGTTAGAATTTTCCAAGAACATAATTAATGAAACTGATTTTTTGTTAACAAAATATTTCTCATTTTAACACAAAATTGCATTCAAAGTAACATATTCATTACATTAATTAAGTTCCTAATTTTACCCACCTCTATTATTATAATTTCGTTAAAAAAAAAAATCCTCTTTTAAGAGCCCTCGCTGTGAAATTTTAAAATATTTTTCTGTTTTCCATTCTTGCAGTTTATTTTTGTTTTATTTTACAGAAAATAAACGGCAGTGAAAAATGTGATAAAAAAGTTTTTCAAAGGCCAATTTGAGGCATAATAAGTCAAAATTTAAGAAATCCGGTTCACTCACACTGGATCCAGTTCCATACTCTTTAACATATCAATATTGTCGAGATTGTATTAACCCTACATTGAAAGCAAATCCAAGACCAATTTTCCCAGTCAGGGCTCTTAAATATATATTATATCGGTTTTGATGTAAACTATAGAAATGAAAATTTGTTGTAAAATTTGTCTTGTCATGTCATATAATTTCATTTTAATGTACATAAGCTATAACCAAATTTTTATTTTTTTTTAAATTGTTTTTCTGTGTAAAAAAAAAACTTTCAAACCATAAGTTGAACAATATAAAATGATTTATTTGAAGATTATTGTCTGCTTTTTTGTACATACACATGAAGAAAACAATATTTCACAGAACCTTTTTATTTCACTAGCAGTCAACGTAATGTTCCTCAAAATTTATGTTTTTTGGAAGTTTTGTTTTTTTTTTCCTACATTATTTTTTGTCTGATGACCATTTTAAAGCTTTTGCTTTTTTTGTATTTATTTATATATTATGTAGCTTCTTATAATATTTTCAAAGATAACGTAAGATATAAAAATATTTTATTTCATATTTTGATAAAAAATATTGTAATTTTACCTAATTATTTATAAAGCTAGTTCAGGGAAATTTAAAAATAAACAAAAATTTATGTTTATATGGGGTTAAAGGTGTAAGATGAAACAAAATGCCAATTATAAAATATGGCATGTTAACTTTCAAAATTCTTCTCGAAATTAATAAAAAATAGTATAAATAAAGGTCCAGTGTGTATATTTATGATTAGGTAGGTATAAACAAAATTTAATAGAATATTATTTTTTATTTTCCTTCATTGAAAACCAAATGAAATTTTCGAGGCAATAATAGTATAATTAAATTCTGGTCTATAAAGTTTGTTAAATAAACATCGAAAATTTTTATTATCCTTTGATGAATTCTTTTAACTAGAAATTAAAATTTTAATGAATTTTCACAAAAAACTTTTGAATTTTATTTTTGTATTTGTTTCTGGCAGATATTGAAATTTTTTTAAAAAAAATTTTAATCGCATAAATATCAAAAAAATTATGAATATTTGGCAGTCTGGCTACAATTTTTTATTATTTTGATTCCTGTTTTAAAAAAAATAAATAAATTTTTTTATTATTAAAATATAAAAAATTCAGTCAACCAAAAAACTAAATTGACCTTAATATCATTTCAAATTAAAGCAAATGGACAAATGTTTTTCAAACATAAATATCAGAGCTGTAAAATTTCAAATACTTTTGTATTGAATACTAGTAATGAATAAAAAGTAATTGTATTTTAAAAGTAATCATTACTTTTTTCAAAAAGGAATTGAATTTGAAAAAGTAATGAATAAAAAGTAATTGAATTTTGAAAGGAATGAATAATTTCTATAAAAGGAATTGAATTTGAAAAAGGAATGAATAAAAAGTAATCGAATTTTGAAAGGAATGAATATTTTTTCTAAAAGGAATTGAATTTTAAAAAGGAATGAATAAAAAGTAATCGAATTTTGAAAGGAATGAATTTTTTTCAAAAAGGAATTTAATTTTAAAAAGGAATGAATTTTGAAAGGAATGAATAAAAAGTAATTCATATTTTTTCGTATTTTTTTCTTTAAAAGCATATTTTTCCAAAAAAAAATACAAATTTTCATATTTATTAGTTGAAAAAATATTTAAGTTGAAAAAAAAACACAATAAAAATGTTAAAACAAATGTATTTCTTTCCCTATTTTTAATAATAAAAATATAATAAAAATATATAAATAATACAATTAATTCTGATTTTAACATAGCATTTTTTTTTAAATTTTAAATTTTAATGGAGTATTCAATTTAAGGAAAATCTCCTTGATTGTTGGATCAGGATGTCAAAAGAAACATCGCCGTCTTGTTGTTACTTCTAAAAAATAACTTTAATACAATGACTTAAATAGCTTTTAATATTAAATATATAGTTTATAATGCAACGAAAAACTTAGTAACTAAAACTGCTGTGGAAAATTATAGCACCCGTTGATATTGTTATTTTTTTACATTTTTTGTGTAAAGTTGTACTTTTTTAAATTTATAGCGTCCCTTGATATTACTTAGTACACTTCGAAACAATTGTATTACCCGAAAATTTCTACGGCAAGACATTAAAAGGTAAAAGACTTTCTTACAAATATTTTTGTTCTCAAAATTCAATTTAATACATACTTATTATCAATAACGAAAAATAATGTTGAATATTTAGCGGTGCTATTAATATGCATAGCAGTATATAATTCATCACAATTAAAATTAGATCCATTCATATAAAAAAATACTAAATAAAAAAGTTAAAAACACGTTTTTAATTGACTAAAAAGACGAAAATAAAAAATTTTCTCCGGCTCATTCAGAGGATTGCACTCAAAGAAATAATGCAATCAAAACAACAAAAAATTGCTTCAATTTAAAGTGATATTTCTTCGCATTGTCCCTACAGAGAATTATTCGATTTGAAAACAAATGGTAGTTCATTTCAAAATCGAAAGCACAAATTAGCAAGTATCTTTCGAAATGAAAACAAAATAATGCAAGTTAAACCAAAATAAAGTTTATTACTCCAAAACCAAAAACCTTTCAAATTCATCAGCAAAAACACCACAAATACAAAAAAAAATTGCTAGACTAAATTTTTTTTTAATTATTTATTTTTTTTTAGTTTTTTATTAATTTTTTATTTATTTTATTTAACTTTTTTTTTTTATTAATTTTATTTTTTATTTTATTTAATTTTTTTTATTTATTAAATTTTTTTTTTTTTTTTTATTTTTCTTCTTTTTTTTTTTTAATTTTTTTGTTTATTGAATTTTTTTATTTATTTATTTTTTTTTTTTTTTTTTATATTTTTTTTATTTTTTAAATTTTTTTTAATAATTTTTTTTATGCCCGCTTGTAGCTTCGAACCACTGTCCTAAACATTGTAATCCACCAACTCTGCCACTGAGATATGAACTGAATTTACGACGATGTGTAAAATGGAAAATATAATAAAATGAATGAAAATAAAACAGGACTTACTTCATTTCAATCTAAAATTATTCATTTTATTTTATTGCAACTAAAAACATTAATTTGAAGAACATAGTTTCATTAATGCAAGGTAAAATGAAAGCAATTGCAATTCAAATGAAGTAATAAAGTTTCTTTTGAAAGAAAATATTTGAAGTCCTAAAATAAGGACAGGTTTTCAGTCTTAAAATTGTCTGTAAAGTTGGTATTTCATTTTGGAACTTCATTCAGGATGTCTTCAAATAAAACAACAGATTTTGACTTCAAAAGTATCAATTACGGACAAAAATTGAAATGAAGTACAATTGCTTTCGATTTTGATTGCATTTTTTTTTTGAGTGTGGACAAACATACTTGAAACAGATTACAACAGTCTATAACTAGAAACGTGGGGCATATTTTTGAGATAATACTATAAATGTGTCGTAAAAATGCACCCAACGTTTCTAGTTATAGACTGTTGTAATCAATTTCAAGTATGTTTGTCCACAATCCTCTGAATGAGCACGAGAAAAATTTTTATTTTCTTCTTTTTAGTCAATTAAAAAACGTGGTTTTTAAAACTTTTTTATTTAGTATTTATTTTCTTCTTTTTAGCCGTCAACCCGTGCTTAGTTACGGAATATGACTGATTTATTTTTTGTTAAGAAATTTGTGTGTTTAATCATTTCCTCTTTTATGAAACAAATTTGAATGAAACCGTCGAGTTTTTGAAGTCGTCCATCAGTGGAGCTCGGTGTATGTTTAATTATGTATTCTTTTAATACCAAATTTGAATGAAATCGGAACAACTTTTGAAGTCCTCCCCAGGGGAACGTCGCTGGGTACGAGGCCAGTATATTTTTTGTTACGAAATTTATGTGTTTAATTATTTCCTCCTTTTATGTACTGAATTTGGATGAAATCGAACAAACTTTTGGTTGTGAAAATTTGAATGCAAAATTTCGCGGGCAGACAAACAGACAAGAAATGTTTCACATCATGATTAAAGTGGTAGGATATTGCATTGTCATCGGGTTCAGAGCTATATTTAAGGTTTAGAGCTGTAGCCTGTCGGAAAATGGTTTAAAATTTGATTACAAAATTTCGTGGACAGACAGACAAGAAAGTGACTTGATAAAAACTTTGTAATAACAAGATTTATTTGCTCCATATGCATAGGAAAAAATCTAGGTGAAGAAAAAAAAACTCATCAGACGAACTGAACACTAATAAACATTCGTTCAATTCGTTCAACGGATTTCAACGCCTTTTTAATAAGTGTTAATTTTTTATACTTTATATGAATAAAAATTCATTACTTTTAAAATTCGATTACTTTTTATTCATTCCTTTTTAAAATTAAATTCCTTTTTGAAAAAAAAATCATTCCTCTCAAAAATCGATTCCTTTTTATTCATTCCTTTTTAAAATTCAATTCCTTTTAGAAAAAATATTCATTCCTTTCAAAAATCGATTACTTTTTATTCATTCCTTTTTCAAATTCAATTCCTTTTAGAGAAATTATTCATTCCTTTCAAAATTCAATTACTTTTTATTCATTACTTTTTCAAATTCAATTCCTTTTTGAAAAAAGTAATGATTACTTTTAAAATATAATTACTTTTTATTTTTATTTGAAAATATTTTAATATTTACAGCTCTGATAAATATATATACAATATAGAATAAAATATTTATGATATATATGTTGTTTTAATTTTTTATCTTAAAAAAAAAATTTTTTTTTAAATTTTTTTATTAGTTCAAGTTTTTTATTTCTTATAATTTTCATAACTTCTGTTATTCATATAATGAAAATAAAGTTTTTAGTTATATGAATGTGTGTATAAGATATTATAATAATTAGAATTTTGACAGTTGACCAATTTTGTCTTGGACGTTAAATATGATTTTCTTTTTTAAAGTTTTTTTTATATATTGTGTTTCGGAAAAGAAATCATTAGATTAAACTAAGACATATTTTGTATTCGAAACGCTTCAGTTATTTATTTCCCAAAACCAATATTTTTAGTGTACCAATAAAAAATAGAAACAAATGAAAACTTCTGTCATATTTTTGAATTTAAGAACCATACATCAGATAATATTGAAATCGCCTGATTATTCGTTTACTTTTTGGTTTATCGAAATTTAATGAATTTTCTTATAAAGCCAAACTTTCACCCAAGAAAAATTTTTGGCTTATCTACATTTTATCGTAAACAATTATTTCTAAAACGAATCTCGTAAAATTCTTAAACAAAGTTATGCTCTTGAAAAATAGAAAAATAGAAAAGAAAATGCGCAAAGATGGTATTTTCTCTTAAATGGAATAAAGCAGAGAAGAAGTTTTTATTCATATTATTATATATATTTTATTTTTCAAGTTTTACTATACTAAATCTAAAAAATATAATAAAGTAAGTGATATAACAAAATATCTTTAAAAAATATTATCTAAAAAAGAGTAAAAGATACTATATAGATAGGAAGCTGTTATGGGGTTTTTTTTTTACATATATTTTTATGTGTCAATGTGCCAAAATTTTATTTATAAACAAAAACGTATGTTTACATAAAATTATGTATCTAAAAAATTGTATTTATATATATGTATATATATGTATTTTATATCTATGAATATATAATATACATTTATTTTTATATATTACATATAAAAACATTAAATAAAGTAATAAAACAAAATTACAAAAAGAAAAATTATTTATATATTAAAATTCACATCACATATTTTTTCAATCAATCAGACCTTCACCTTATATTTAAGTTATAACAACCATTTTTGTTGAAAAAAAAAAATTATAAAAGGGAAGAAGATAAGAAAATTTTTTAATGAATAAAAAATCCAGTTTTCATCTCAATTTTCGTTTCATATTCGAAAACCAAAATTTAAGTCATATTGAATTTTCTTGCGAAAACTTAACACTGAATGACTTAAATCTGTAAACTTTAGCATTTTTTATATGGAAAATGTTTAAATATTAAAAATTTCTTTTGATTTTCATTTAAATCGAAAAACTGCATTATTTAATATTTTTTTTCTTTTTCCTACGTTCAATTATGGAATTTTTATATTAAAATTAAAATTAAGATATTCGAATTTATGTAAAATTTTTTTTTGTGTCAGCATTTTTTTGTATTCAGAATATAACTTTAAAGACAAAATTTTTTACAAAGTTTCAATCTTTTTGATAATTTGTTAATATTTTTTAATTTATCCTTTTTCTTTTATATGAATATTTAATGAAATAAATATTAAAAATCTTCAATAGTTTAAGAATAATTGCTGTGAAAAATCGACACATTCTCTGAAGTTGGCACATCGGGCCTTGTCTTAATTCAGTTTACAGAAAGACTAATAAATTTTTTATTTTAAATCCATTAAAATTAACTTCTATTTTTTTTATTTTTAGCCTATATACAGAAATTTGTTTTCATATTCTTTTTTATTTAATATATATTCTCAATTTCAATAAAAATGATGTTGCCACATTCTAAAAAATGTTATTTATTAAATAAAATATTAAAAAAAGAAAAAAAAAATCTAACATGTCAAGTGTGACGTATGATGCCTTTGGTAGAAAATTTATGTATACATCGTTTGTTTGAAACATTCCTAATAAATTTGAATATTTTTAGAAAATCTTTTTGACAGTCTTAAAGTTTGATTACCGTATTAAATCATAAAAAAAAAGGATTTCTTATCACATTCCGAATATAAATGTATGTTTATAATATGCGTATACTATTGTATATATATGTTTTTGATCTTATTCTATGTTTATCTTATAAGTACAGTTAAATCCTTATAAAGTCGTAAATTTAATCTTGGCAATTTGTTTTTCTTGTGTGTAGGTGTTGTGTATATATAAAAACGTTTGAATAACATAAAAATATATTTATTTTCGGTAGATCTTAGTGACGTTTGTTAGCCCTCAAATAGTTATTCTTAATATTCTTAATATACGATAGATTATATTTATGATTAGTCCTGAAAACAATTTATGAAAACCTATGAATTATTTTCAGAAGAAATTTACTTCAAATCTATAGAGAAGTTACAGAATTTCATGCTGTTAAGATAATTGCTCTGATGAGTCGTAAGCAGCACATCAAACATGATTCCTTTTCTTTTTCATTTTCCTTTTCACATAAATAGAATTGTAATTTAATATATTTATGTAATTAAATTAATATATATTAAAAGCTACATTTTTGTTTCCAAAAAATTGTCATTATTATTAGTTAGTGATGATTCAATGCCTCTATACAGAGAAAACATGTCAATATATTCCCATACAAATTTTTTGACGCACCTTTTTTTCTCTCAAAAAAATATTTTTCTATAGAATTTTTTTTTTTTTTTTGAATTTTGATATACGACTTCCATGTGCGCCGTTAATTTCTTTGAATACATGGGGTGGGATTAGAATTTTGAAAATTTGTGACTTGTTACAGATTTTTTATTTGTTATAAGATATCTATATTTTATTTTTAGGAGAACATATAAAATTTTTCTTGAAATTTGTATGAAAATTTACGAATTGAAATTTTATTTATGTTATAATTAATTAAGTAATTAATAAAAATAGATAGAAAAAATTTCAACATCTGCGGAATATCATTGTGCAGAGATTCTACAGATAAAAATATTTCCCTGCATAATTTTTTCATCAGAAATAATTGAAAATAAAAAATTTATTAATGTTCGCCATTTATTTTTACATATGCTATAAATGAAAAGTGCTATTTTCTTTTACCATCACCTATATAATCTTTTAAATTTTAAAAACGCGCCCCAACGAGCCTCTTGAAATATTACTTTTTTATAGAAAAATCTACGACACTGGATATCGTAAAATAAAAAAGATGCTTAAAAAATTTTAAATCATGTGGTATCCTTTCTACTCTTATATCAATGCCTCTATATATCTAGCCTGGAAACTCATTCTTTTTCACGAAGTTCTTCAAAATCAAACTTCGTAAAACTTTCGACTCTATCGATCGAAACCTAAGAAAAAAAAAATCAAAACATAGAAAATTAATTATTATTCTCAATTTAGTATTATCAAAATTATTACTGCAGAAGGACGTTTTTTTGATTTTCTAAGTTGTAAGTTGATTGAAGTAGTAATTGAATACTTAAAAAATATTTTCTTAAAGAAGATTTTTTAATAATTTAGTTTTAAATTTAGATAATAAAACAACCAAAAAACGTTATGTATCTTAAAATCAGTTTTTAGTGTTAATTCTTTCAGATAATGATTGAATCGTTTAAATTTCTTACTGTCAAACCAAAAATACACAATAATAACATTTTTCAAACTTCTTATAGTAATTACATCATTTTTTTTCTGCCATTATTGTAGAATTTTTTTCTTTTAGATTGATTTAGGGACAATTCATCGAATATGAATTCACCTGTAATAAATAGTTCATTGTATAGTAATTCATCGTATAGTAAATGACCGACCGTACGAGCAACTCACCGTATTAGAAATTCATCGTTACTATACGGTGAATTATTATATGGTAAATTATTATATGGTTAATTATTATACGTTGAATTGGAATAAGGTGAATTAATACACGTTCAATTGTCCGAATTTCTTTTTAAAATACGGCATAAAAACCCGCTCATATTAAAATAATTTATAACATAAACTAAATAATAATTATGATAATACATTTAGTAAACGGGAGTCATCCACTGAAAATTCAACTTATATTTTTGAAAATTTTAAAAATTATAATCATATTATAATAAATAATATTTTTCTCAGTTTGCTTCAAAAGCTTATGTAGGGAGGATCTATGTTCGTTTGCGCAATGCTTTTAAAATTAAAAGTGCAAATTACCTATCTAAATGTCCATATTTTTTAATGGGATTTTCAAATTATATAAATATATATAATTATCTATTATTTAAATAAATTTTTTCCTAAAAGCTAGGTCTCCGAACGGTTTCCGGTAATAGCGCCGCCCGACATAGTGCCGCCCGTTAAACTGAAATAGCGCTGCCGTATTTTCGACATTAAACTAAAACTGAAATAGTGCCGCCCAATTCGATATCATATAAAACTGAAATAGCGCCGCCGATATCAGTTTTCTAAATTGGCGGCACTATTTCAGTTGAAAGTGAATTAATACCGCCAATTTCAAACTGAAATAGCGCCGCCGATTTCATTTTTCGGAATTGGCGGCACTAATTCAACATTTTTTGAATTAGCATCGTTACAAAAATGTCGGACGATCCAGAAAGCGTGGAAAAAGAAATTGTTATAGCTGTTGTGCATAATGGGTGACTGCTACCGCGTCCCACACGCTTCGCGCATTAAATAGGTCAAATCAGGTCTGCGGAATAACTCATCGGTACTTAAATCATCGGTCGATTTTAGATAAGTTATATTCATTTTAATCCGAAAATTAGCCAATGATTGCGAGTGTCCCAGAACGCGTGAAGGGGGAAAGGTGGAGGCTGCGGGCGGGCGGACTGGTGGTTGGTCAGTGGGATTTGCGGCGTTCTGGGACGCTCCCTCTACTGCTAACACAAAAATTGGGCCAATCATTGGCCAAAGAGTAAGTACCGTAGTGTTTGTCAAAACGGGTGAAAGAGAAAGTTGGCCGTACAAAATGTATGGAAAAGCTGTTGTGCGTAATGGGTGACTGCTACCGCGTCCCATTCGCTTCGCGCAAACATGAATTTTGCTGGCGGCACTATTTCAGTTCCAAGTGAAATAGTGCCGCTCAATCCTGTTTTCATATAAAACTGAAATAGCGACGCCGATATCAGTTTTCTGAATTGGCGGCGGTTGTAACTGAATTAATGCCGCCAATTCTAAACTGAAATATCGCCGCGATTTACGAGTAGCGACACTATTTCAGTTTAAATTCAATTAAAAATAAATTAGCGGCACTATTTCAATTTCAACTGAATTAGTGCCGCCCCCCTTGGCGGCGCTATTTCAGTCTCTCGGGCGGCGCTATGTCAGGCGGCGCTATTACTTGGAGCCTAATATGCAAAATTATGAACAGAATTTTCATCATTAAAAAACAAAAAAAGAAAATATTTATATTTGAAGAATATACTATAAATGTGTGTTGTGTACAATTTTTTTTATGAAAATTAAAATAAATATTTTCTTAATTTTGTTCTATATTTTTTTTATTCTAAGTTTAAGGCGCAAAATTTAGTGCAATTTGTTTTTGTTGCATTTGCATTTAATAAAATAAATCCTTCAAAGAAAAATTATTTATATGCTGTGGAGAATTGACAGGAGAAATGGTATTCCAACGCTGATAATGTTTCAATTTTAAAACTATATGAATATCTTCGAAATTTTTGTTTAAGAAATAAATAATTCCCAAAAAAAAAAAAAATTAATAGCAGAAATTTATAAAGTTATTTTGAAAGATTTTAGTGAAAGCGCCATAAGCTCGTTATGATTTTTTTTATCTTTAGACTATAACTTCGTAATTTTTCCTATCAACTCGTCATATTTATATATGTAGTTAAAAGAGGGAAATGTATAAGACTAAAGTAAATAATATGTTTTTAGTTATATATTTTTATTTGTTGTATTTTTTCAAGGTAATATATAAATTTCATCCTTATAGAACGAAATGTAACCTTGCGTTTTATTTTTGTTTTCTAAATTGACAGAATCTACATATATATATAAAAAATTGTTTGCAGACTTAATATAGTTAGGAATAGAATACAATGAAAAAATTTTCTCCAGCGTTTCTTATCAGTGTTATTATACAATCAAAAGGGAAAATTTAATTGCAATAAGCCAAAAGAAATACTTTTATATAACATCATAATATACATTTTTGTTATAAATTTTATGGAAATATTATTTTCTAAGAATTAATTGAATTTTTTTGATATCTCAATTCAAAATCCTCTTACTCAATTATTTGTAAATATTTTTCAACACATAATACTTTTCCTACATAAATTTCTTTCACACAGTCAAACGGAAATTTCATTATTTATGATTTAAAATAGAAAAACTTGAATTTAAAGTATTTTTTTCTTAACATTATCATAAAGCTTATGGTTCGCATTAGCACTAGCAACAAAAAACTCATAGACTGTATCATAAATATATGATCATTATTCCATAGCACTTTAAAAAAAATTGATTTTCATAAGTTTAAAGCACGTTTAAACTCGCCAATCATAATTATGTTAATGTCTCTGAGTAAATTTACGAAAAATATTCAATATAGATATAGTTTTAGAAAATTGTATAATAAATGCATATCTTGCTTGTTAAAATAATGAAAATATTTTTATTAATTTTTTTCCTTTTTTATTTTGTTGCTTCTTTAATCAATGAATTTATAAAATATCAAATGAAATATCAAATGAGAAAAATAGTATAGAAGATTAATAATGAAGCTTTTAAGAACAAAAAAAAAAGCACTAATAAAAGAATAATATTTTTCGATAAGAATTTTGGAATTAAAAGATTATATGGTTTTTATTAAAAATGATTAATGAAAACATACAATCGATTTGCTTATTTTTTTATGTGTTTATTTTATAATATTTGAGTTGTGTGGTTTTATAAAAACAGAAGTGTATATTCAGGCGAATGACAAAAATAAAAAAAAAAGGATTTAAGTGTATCTTTTTAATCCTAGAGACAACGACGACGACGTCAACAACATATATTGTATTTTATTTAAAAATAAAATATGAATGACAGATTTTTATATAATGTATACGATAATCCGATCAAATTAATAACATCAAGTTGAATTTTTTTTTTTTAAATTATAATTAAAAAAAAAAAATTAAAAGTAATAATTGTTAATCTGATGAAAGTCAGAACATTATATATGGACTATATTCATTATACGATCTGAATTTAATGAATATTTGATAAAGCGGAGACTATTTAAGAGATATTAATTTGATAAAATTTTCCATTCCGACATTGAAAATATACATTCTCAGTTATTATTAAGACAATTTTTTTGGTATGCTATTGTGAAAATTACTTCATTACACCAATATACAGGTTTTCATATTTGTTCATTTTTGATTTGGTTGATATTAATATTTGGGTAAAAAAAATATATTTACATAATCCTTAAAAGTTTCTTATAAATCATATTTTTGATAATCCTTAAAAGGAAAAAAAAATGACAAATTCGTTAACATTTTCAATATAATTTTAATGAGGATTTTTTTTTAAATATTTTTATCTATTTTATTTATTATATCCGTAAAATTATTATATATTAATTATTATATCCGTAAAATATATTTAAACTCTACAAATACATGTGTAGTAGAATTTTATTGGGTAAAATAACCAAAAAATACAAAAATACAAAAATAGTTGAATTTTTCTCAAGAAGTCATATATACCTAAAAATATAATTTCGTTTTATTCAGAATAAATTTATTTTAAATGAAAAAGAAATTATAATAATAATAATAATAATATGCATAAATGACTGTGTGCATAATGTTGTCCTTGACACAATTTATTTTTTACGTAAATAATAATATTTTTCTCAAAAAATGATGGTAACATAATCATTAAAAAGTTTTCATAAATATTTAATATTTTAGTGGGAAATATTATGATTCTTTTGAAACTATTTTAAATTACTATGCAATAATGTGGGAAAAATATATTTTCTATCCTGATAATGAAAATACTTATATAAAAATATTGATAAAAAATACATCGACCTAGTGTTGAGCGTCAAGTTAGATTCTTTCATATAGATAATTGGTTGTTGAATGAAATAGGGAAAGAAATTCATATGGAAAACATAAGAATTGATTTATTTCATTTAAATTAAAAAAAAATCTTATTTTACTTGCCCAGCACATCAAGGATGCAGTTCAATCAAATTGATAATGTTTGTTTAATTTACTTTAAATTGAGTTGGAGTTTACCTTCATTTTTTTTAGAAAGTTTTAGTTCCTGAAAATATTGTATAGATGGCGTTTTAACCAATTTTGTGTATTAAACTAAAATTACTCCACCTTTTGGGCAACATTTGTGCTACAGAAATAAAACCAAAAAAAGACCGTTTCAAGACCTTTCCAACAAAAAAAAAAATTTAAGAATCGAATAATAAATAAAAGAGGTATGCCAAATTAAAAAAATTACGAAAAAAAACATATGTGAGTCTCGGGACACACGGAAGAAGTGAAACTTCATGGCAAGTAGTATTTTCTGGGAAGGCTAAATAAATATTTAAAATGGCCAAGTGCATATAAGATATGACGCCGATCGATTTTTTCGACGGCGACTAGTTGATTTTTGCCCTTCGAATGCTGCGGCCAGTCGACTTAAAATTACTTGTTTTGGGGAATTCGGCGGCTTAGAAAAAATTAAAACCCAGCGACTGCTTGTACCTTGTTCGCATTCTAATTTAAATTCCAATTAAATTCCGGAAAACAAATTACCGTTCGCATTACAAAATTTGATGAGAAGTGGAATTTAAAAATTTAGAAAGAGAAAAAATTTTTGTTGTTGAAAATTTTGACTTTTTCTCTCACTTTTTATCAATTTTATTTGGTTTTTTTTTTTCATTTTACTCGAATTTGACAAAAAAAATTGTTGCCAACTATAATAAAATTTCAAAAAGTGAGTGAAAGTAACTATAAATATAGAATTTTAACCCTGACAAACTAGAATATGAAAGTGGAATATACATATTCCGGAATATATTTTTATATGAAAAATCCAGTTCATTTTCCTGAAATATTCCGGAAAACAGCATATTCCACTAATGCGAAGATCATATTAGAGATAAAAGCATTTAAAAATTCTAAAATACTTTTTAAGCTCAAAAAGTTTAGTGGCATAAAATTATTTCAAAATGGCTAGATTTATGGCAACACTGATTGCAGATGATTTCTACTATATTTTAAGCTGTAAACACAATTCCGGTTATTAGCGACAATAATGTATGAAAAAACAGCAGCGTGGCTTAAATCATGTTTTCTTTTTGTTGCCCGAAAAGTTTAACCTAAAATAACTTTTTCAAATATGCCTGAAAAATTTCATGTTTATTAGTACTTCTTCTGAAATGGAATTGTAATAAACATATTCCTCCTGCATTTTATTAGTGTAATTTAATGTCAAAAATAAATTACACTAACAAACTACAAATTACATTAAGAAAAATTTTTTTCTCATTTCATCTAACCACTTGGTTAGGGTTCAGTTTCATCAAAAATTGAATCGAATAATCTAGTTATAAAAACCATCCACTAGAGGGACATCTGTTAATTCAATACAATTAGAAAGAGAACACAATATAAATTATCATTGTTTATTTTATTCTTTTCTTTTTATTTTCATGACAGCAGAAATGCCATGAAAAGTTTTTGAAGTGGTTTTTTTTTAAATTAATTTTATGAAAATAATGAAACATAGAGTCTGTTCACTTATTAAACGATTGAAAAAAAAGAAATCTCCCTTTTCTGTAAAACAAATGTCACAATTTGTAAATTGAGGACGAAATTTTCTGCATTCTGTATAATCTGCTAAAATCAACTACTTATAAAATAATATTTGGCTGACTGAAATCAAAAACTTATAATAATACGTGACCGACCGAATTTTCTTACCCATTTTTGCCGCTTTTTTCTTTTCTATACAATTTTAGTTTTTGAATTCACTTAAAAGTAGACCTACAAATTTAGTTTGTTATGGGAAATTTAAAATTTCCCTTTGCAGAATTTAAAAAAGTAAAATTGAATTTGTGAACGGCTTTAGGACAAAATTATTTCATTTTTTTAAATAACAGCAGTGAAATCGTGTCGTTCACAAATTAAAAAACCTGGAATATTAAATCCGATTGCATTTTTTTCAATAATCGCTAATAAGTGAACAGACTCATAATAAATTTAAATGAAAATTTTTAATTTTTTTTCACATCGATTTGGAAAAAAATTATTTTTTTTTTGCATTAAATAAAAAATTGTATAATTTTTCTTTTCGCGGATATGAAAAAAAAAAAATTAGTGCTAAGTGCACAAAATTGTGAACGAAAAATAGAAAATTGTGGTTAAAAAATAAAAATATAATTGGAAAAATATTTGAAAATAAAAAAGGTTTGTGCCAAAAAAAAAACTTGTTGGTTCCCGGAAATTCATATTGTTTTTTTGTTCTTTCGTCTTTATTTCACAAAATTTTTTATTATTGTTTTTTTTTTTTTGCATTTTTTTTTGACAATAATCGTTCGGATTTTGACAATAGCCGTTCGGATTTTGCCTTTTTTTTTGACAATAATCGTTCGGTTTTTGACACTTACATTTTTTTCACTCTCAATCACAATGCCTCTAAAGAAGTTTCACTTCAAAAAATGTCCGTTATTATTCCAAAATTCAATTTTAACGAACGAATCCATAACAAAAATGACTGAAAAATAAAAATATATGAGGACATGTTTTTAGGAAATGCATGTTGGAAGGTGAATGAACGGATAAAACGTTCGAATAATTTAAAACAATTATCTACTACTAAAAAACGTAAAAGCGACTCAAAATAACTTGTGAGTGAGATTTTGAATGATTCGGAGACAGAGCTGGATTGGCCTAACAAGCTAGAAGGAGTTTCCTGGTGGGCGGTACTAAAATCTAATGTCTAAAATTATAATGTTTTCTTTTAATTTTTTTTTAAGCGTGAGAAAATTTTTTTACCAAGAAAATTTGAATTTCCCGGTCCTAAATTCATTCCCAGTCCAGCCCTGTTCGGAGATACTCGATTTTATAGAACTTGCTATATGCCTTTCAGAAATTATTGTAAAATCAGATAGAATTAAATACTGAAAAAGCAAATTACAATAGCAAAAAGTTTAGGTTATAAGTTTGGAAGAGAAAATTGGAAAGAAAATGAAATTGATGTGGAAGAAACATTAAAAAAAAAAGAATTTCAAAGCTTATATGACAATGTCTATGAAAGTGAAATGGAAGGGGAGTCTGTTTAAAACAGTTCTCGAAAATATATACAGTAAAAACAACTCTAAAACTGAGCAAAAATCGAACCAAAAAACTTCAAAACTGGTTTTATATAAAATGCCGCCAATCCGAAAGTTCTGGACCGATTTAACCCGCGCATGCGGCTTTCGAAAGGTATAAATATGTACTTTTTGACTGCGATGTTTGAAAAATATCGTACGTAAGATCATGGAGCACAACTTTTTTAAAAATGGCTAAAAATGGTCATTTTTTTGTATGGGGAAATCCTAAGAAGTGAATTATCTTCTAAAGCCTTAAAAAATTTCAATGGGAGCATGCGGCTTTTTAAAGATGTCTGAAAGACCTATCCAAAATGGTATAGAGTGACCAAATCGGTTGAAAATTCAGGGAGCACATTCAATTGAAAAAACCCATTTTTTGATTTTTCAGTGTTTTTAGGGTTTCTCTATTGGTTAAACTGGCAACACCGAGTTGCCAACACCTGCAAAGAAAGCCCGCACGAATATCTACTTAAAATGATATCTGAAAATATTCTTGTAAATTTAACAACAGAGAGATGATAGCTTGAAGTATCAAAATTTTCCAAGCCTTCTGCCACAAGAATCGTCACATCTCCCAAAAAAAATTTTTTTTGAAGTGAAACTTCTTTAGAGGCATTGTGATTGAGAGTGAAAAAAATGTAAGTGTCAAAAACCGAACGATTATTGTCAAAAAAAAAGCAAAATCCGAACGGCTATTGTCAAAATCCGAACGATTATTGTCAAAAAAAAAGGCAAAAAAAAAAACAATAATAAAAAATTTTGTGAAATAAAGACGAAAGAACAAAAAAACAATATGAATTTCCGGGAACCAACAAGTTTTTTTTTTGGCACAAACCTTTTTTATTTTCAAATATTTTTCCAATTATATTTTTATTTTTTAACCACAATTTTCTATTTTTCGTTCACAATTTTGTGCACTTAGCACTAATTTTTTTTTTTCATATCCGCGAAAAGAAAAATTATACAATTTTTTATTTAATGCAAAAAAAAAATAATTTTTTTCCAAATCGATGTGAAAAAAAATTAAAAATTTTCATTTAAATTTATTATGTTTCATTATTTTCATAAAATTAATTTAAAAAAAAACCACTTCAAAAACTTTTCATGGCATTTCTGCTGTCATGAAAATAAAAAGAAAAGAATAAAATAAACAATGATAATTTATATTGTGTTCTCTTTCTAATTGTATTGAATTAACAGATGTCCCTCTAGTGGATGGTTTTTATAACTAGATTATTCGATTCAATTTTTGATGAAACTGAACCCTAACCAAGTGGTTAGATGAAATGAGAAAAAAATTTTTCTTAATGTAATTTGTAGTTTGTTAGTGTAATTTATTTTTGACATTAAATTACACTAATAAAATGCAGGAGGAATATGTTTATTACAATTCCATTTCAGAAGAAGTACTAATAAACATGAAATTTTTCAGGCATATTTGAAAAAGTTATTTTAGGTTAAACTTTTCGGGCAACAAAAAGAAAACATGATTTAAGCCACGCTGCTGTTTTTTCATACATTATTGTCGCTAATAACCGGAATTGTGTTTACAGCTTAAAATATAGTAGAAATCATCTGCAATCAGTGTTGCCATAAATCTAGCCATTTTGAAATAATTTTATGCCACTAAACTTTTTGAGCTTAAAAAGTATTTTAGAATTTTTAAATGCTTTTATCTCTAATATGGTTTTCGCATTAGTGGAATATGCTGTTTTCCGGAATATTTCAGGAAAATGAACTGGATTTTTCATATAAAAATATATTCCGGAATATGTATATTCCACTTTCATATTCTAGTTTGTCAGGGTTAAAATTCTATATTTATAGTTACTTTCACTCACTTTTTGAAATTTTATTATAGTTGGCAACAATTTTTTTTGTCAAATTCGAGTAAAATGAAAAAAAAAAACCAAATAAAATTGATAAAAAGTGAGATAAAAAGTCAAAATTTTCAACAACAAAAATTTTTTCTCTTTCTAAATTTTTAAATTCCACTTCTCATCAAATTTTGTAATGCGAACGGTAATTTGTTTTCCGGAATTTAATTGGAATTTAAATTAGAATGCGAACAAGGTACAAGCAGTCGCTGGGTTTTAATTTTTTCTAAGCCGCCGAATTCCCCAAAACAAGTAATTTTAAGTCGACTGGCCGCAGCATTCGAAGGGCAAAAATCAACTAGTCGCCGTCGAAAAAATCGATCGGCGTCATATCTTATATGCACTTGGCCATTTTAAATATTTATTTAGCCTTCCCAGAAAATACTACTTGCCATGAAGTTTCACTTCTTCCGTGTGTCCCGAGACTCACATATGTTTTTTTTAAATCTGAAATGCAAAAACTTAGGTCAAATATCAGCCTATAAAATAAATGTAAAATGAAAGTCTAACGATTAACTTGAAAAAATGAAAAAAATGTCAGGTTGCTAACTATAATATTAAATTTTATTTATTTTTTTTCAAATTATTATACAAAAATAAAACTATTACATAAATTCCGTAAATTTTTATTAAAATATAAATAAATATAACAATAAAGTTAATAATATGAGCGCGTTATCTGCTTTCATGTACAAAATATATGGGAAATATAACGTTAAAAAAAAAAAATAAATAAAAGTAAGAATTGCATATTAACTTTCACCACTAAATCCACAGGATATAAAAAATCAGATTTATTTTTAGGTGTTCACAGGGGAATAAATATATATATTTTATTTTTTTATCTCAAAATTTTTCGAAAACACAATTTATTTTGAATAATTACATTTTACATTTTATTCAAAAAAACACATTTTGATTTTATCGATTTTTTTAAATGTATAAAAAATTGTTTCTTTTTTTTTGTGACAATATGTAGGTATTTTTATTTACCTGTGCACACTGAACATTGTCCATAAATTTGTGAAAAAAATAATTTTTTTTCTTCTGATTAAGCCAATAAAATTGTTAAAGAGTTTTAAATGCTTCAATCTGTTGTTTTAAGAATTTGACAGTCTTTAAATATCACACAGGCAATTTAAAAAATAATAATAATAATAATAATAGTGCATTATTCAAAAGATTTTTGAGCATGAAATTATGATTGTCCTCTGTGCTTCCTTTAAAAATGGTTGGTGTTGTTGTTGTTGTTATATCTATACGCTTTGGAGATAATTCTAGCACTTTTAATTGTGATGCTGTCATGTAAACATTATAAATTGTCAAAAGTCGTTTTTGAAAATGCAAAACTCATTTCAAACTTTTTTTTGTACTGATTTTTTTAATTTTCAAAAACGATTTTTGACATTTTCTTTCAGCGTCATTGCTACATTGAATTTCTATGACACGTCAAAAAAACGTAGAAAAATTATTTTCGAAAACAACACAAAAAAAAATCTATGAGAATATAGCTAAACAAGAAATTTATACAACTTAAGAAAACCGTAAAAATGTTGAGAAAAAATATAAAAAGATACGGTTCTATCCAAGTGATCGGGAGTGACCGGGAGAGTCTACATTTTATCTATATAAATAATTTCTACCTATGGTCTATTGAGAGCTAAATTCTATAACTCTAGAGTTCAAACTCGTAGAATTTCATATACTTTTAATTGTACGAAAGTGAGCTATGCATATTTTGAGATTGATGCTTTCGAAATCTTACAAGAATTTTCATAAGGTTATTAGCATTTTAGTGTAAAAGGTACCTTCGGTTATTGTGTGCATTTAATAATTTTCAGAATGCCCTGCCTTGCCATTTTAAATTATTTAGTAATCCATAAAAAGTTTTCTATCCAAAATTTTTTTTCATCCCAATCATTATTCTCAATTCTGCAGAGTTTAATTATATTTATCGGCTTCTTAACTAATTTCCGTCATCATATGAGATAACTTTATAGCTTAATGCAATTTAAATTTTTTGTTTTTTCTCTTAAAGTGACATATTTTATTGCAATCGAAAAACTATTTTACACCCACATGAATTTGATCTTATAAAAAATATTGAACTAGCAGAAAATAGAACAAATTTATTGTGAAAAAATTTAGTTGAAAAGAAAAACTTTTACGTTATGTGAAAAAAAAAAAATGTTTCCTAAAAGTTTTTCCTAATCTTGTCTATCTGAATATTATAGAAACTTTAATGTTAAAAAGAAACTCAAAGTTTATAAATTTAACTTTTCAAAACTAAAAATAAAACAAAAATATATACACTATCTATCTTCCCACTATCTTTTTAGGTTAATTATGCATTAAAGATTTTCATATTATTTTAATAATTTTTGAAGTTTATACTTCTTTAGGCGCGGTGTATGATATAAATGAGTAATTCTGTAGGGGGTAAAAATTTTTTTACTCATTCAAATTTGAGTTAAAAAAAAAAACGACATGCTGTACCGTTTGAATACTCAAAAAAAATGAGTCAACTAAATAATCATTTGTTATTTATAAAAACAAAATAATTTGGCGCGACAAATTTAAATTCAAATTATTTTTAAAAATCTATCGTTTACAAATTTTTTAAAATTTAAATTTTTTTTCAAATTAGGTAGTTCAATAATCATTTGTCATTTATAAAAACAAAATAATTTGGCGCGGAAAATTTAAATTCAAATTATTTTTTAAAAATCTTTCGTTTACAAATTATTTAACAACTAAAATTTATTTTTCAAAATAGGTAGGTCCGGTGAAATAAAGATTACCTGCCGAAAATTTTTTGGGCAGGGACCTACGGTTAGGTCGTGCCGGCTCAAAATATGTTAAAAAAAATTTTTTCCTCCGGTCAAATAATTAGATTACCTGACCAAAAATTTTGGATACGGAGCTACAGTTATAGTCTTCCCGCCTCAAAATATACCAAAATAATTTTTTTTTTTCAAAATAGGTAGCTCGGGTGAGAAATAAAGATTACCTGCCCAAAAAAAAGGAAGGAAGTGAGGGCGGCAGTAAGGGCTGAAGAGAGGGCGGCAGTAAGGGCTGAAGAGAGGTCGGAAGGGAGGGCGGAAGGGAGGGCGGAAGGGAGGGCGGAAAGGAGGGCGGAAGGGAGGGCGGAAGGGAGGGCAGAAGGGAGGGCGGAAGGGAGGGCGGAAGGGAGGGCGGAAGGGAGGGCGGAACGGAGGACAGAAGTTAGGGCGGAAGTTAGGGCGGAAGTTAGGGCGGAAGGGAGGGCGGAAGGAAGGGCGGAAAGGAGGGCGGAAGGGAGGGCGGAAGGGAGGGCGGAACGGAGGACAGAAGTTAGGGCGGAAGTTAGGGCGGAAGTGAGGGCGGAAGTTAGTGCGGAAGTGAGGGAGGAAGTGAGGGCGGAAGTGAGGGCGGAAGTGAGGGCGGAAGTGAGGGCGGAAGTGAGGGCGGAAGTGAGGGCGGAAGTGAGGGCGGAAGTGAGGGCGGAAGTGAGGGCGGAAGTGAGGGCGGAAGTGAGGGCGGAAGTGAGGGCGGAAGTGAGGGCGGAAGTGAGGGCGGAAGTGAGGGCGGAAGTGAGGGCGGAAGTGAGGGCGGAAGTGAGGGCGGAAGTGAGGGCGGAAGTGAGGGCGGAAGTGAGGGCGGTAGTGAGGGCGGAAGTGAGGGCGGAAGTGAGGGCGGAAGTGAGGGCGGAAGTGAGGGCGGAAGTGAGGGCGGAAGTGAGGGCGGAAGTGAGGGCGGAAGTGAGGGCGGAAGTGAGGGCGGAAGTGAGGGCGGAAGTGAGGGCGGAAGTGAGGGCGGAAGTGAGGGCGGAAGTGAGGGCGGAAGTGAGGGCGGAAGTGAGGGCGGAAGTGAGGGCGGAAGTGAGGGCGGAAGTGAGGGCGGAAGTGAGGGCGGAAGTGAGGGCGGAAGTGAGGGCGGAAGTGAGGGCGGAAGTGAGGGCGGAAGTGAGGGCGGAAGTGAGGGCGGAAGTGAGGGCGGAAGTGAGGGCGGAAGTGAGGGCGGAAGTGAGGGCGGAAGTGAGGGCGGAAGTGAGGGCGGAAGTGAGGGCGGAAGTGAGGGCGGAAGTGAGGTTGGTAGTTAGGGCAGAAGTGAGGACGGAAGTGAGGGCGGAAGTGAGGGCGGAAGTGAGGTTGGAAGTGAGGGCGGAAGTGAGGGCGGAAGTGAGGGCGGAAGTGAGTGCGGAAGTGAGGGCGGAAGTGAAAGTGGAAGTGAGGGCGGATGTGAGGGCGGAAGTGAGGGCGGGATTGACGGCGGAAGTGAGAGTGGAAGTGAGGGCGGAAGTGAGGGCGGAAGTGAGGGCGGAATTAAGGCGGAAGTGAGGGTGGAAGTGAGGGCGGAAGTGAGGGCGGAAGTGAGGGCGGAAGTGAGGGCGGAAGTGAGGGCGGAAGTGAGGGCGGAAGTGAGGGCGGAAGTGAGGGCGGAAGTGAGGACGGAAGTGAGGACGGAAGTGAGGACGGAAGTGAGGACGGAAGTGAGGGCGGAAGTGTGGTTGGAAGTGAGGGCGGAAGTGAGGGCGGAAGTGAGGGCGGAAGAGAGGTTGGTAGTTAGGGCAGAAGTGAGGGCGGAAGTGAGGGCGGAAGTGAGGGCGGAAGTTAGGGCGGAAGTGAGGGCGGAAGTGAGGGCGGAAGTGAGGGCGGAAGTGAGGGTGGAATTACCTGACCAAAAATTTTGGAGAGGGAGCTATGGTTAGGGTCTTCCCTGCTTAAAATATGCAAAAAAAAATGTTTTTTAAATAGGTAGCGCCGGTGAAATAAAGATTACCTGCCCAAAAGTTTTGGGTAGCTAGCTACTTTTAGAGTCGTCCTGGCTCAAAATATAAAAAAAAACACACGAAGCAGTCATAGGAACTGCCGAAAGAAGTTTATACTTAAAGCTTTAAACTATGAAATAACAGTGGCTATAAATGAAGGGCTGCTCAGTACAAAATGTAAATTAAAATAAAAATCAGTCCAGCAGTCCAAAAGCAGTCCATTATTTGTAGTCATTGTTATTTCATAGTTTAAAGCTTTAAGTATAAACTTCTTTCGGCAGTTCCTATGACTGCTTCGTGTGTTTTTTTCTTTTATTTTTTTCTCACTTTCAGAAATAAAAATACAATAGTAAATTTATGGATAAAATTTATCTAATATATAAAATTTCCATGTCACAATGTTAGTTACCGTACTCCTCCGAAACGGCTTTAGCGATGTTTACCAAATTTTATATACGTATTCAGTAGGTCTGAGAATCGGCTACTATCTATTTTCCATACCCCAGGGACCTCCTCCGGGGGCGGACTTCAAAAGTTCGTCCGATTTCATTCAAATTTTTTACGTAAAAAGAGGAAGTGATTACACACAAATTCCGTAACAAAAAATTTGCTGACCTCCTACCCAGGGACCTCCTACCCAAAGACCGCCCCTGGCGTCCGATTTCATTCAAATTTGGTATTTAAAAAGAGAAGCTGATTACACATAAATTTCGTAACAAAAAATTTGTTGACCTCCTACAATAGGGACCTCCCCTCGGGTCGGACTTCAAAAGTTCGTCCGAATTGATTCAAATTTGGTACGTAAGAAGAGGAACTGATTACACACAAATTTAGTAACAAACAATTTGTTGACCTCCTACCCATGTAAAAAGAGGAAATAATTACACACAAATTTCGTAACAAAAAATTTATTGACGTCCTACCCTAGGGAAAGATTTTAAAAGTTTGTCCGATTTCATTTAAATTTCGTACATAAAAATGATTAAACACACGAATTTCGTAACAAAAAATTTTGGCCTCCTCTTCGAATATATAGAAATCAATTTCTTTATTACTAATAACTACAAAATATTAAAAACTAAACCACTCAACCGATCTTTTCGAAATTTACACCATCTCTTTGTCTCGGGATCGTTATAGGCTATTTTAAATTTAAATGGCACCCTACCCAGAAATCCCTCTGCAAAAGTTCTTCCGATTTCATTCAAATTTGATTCATAAAAAGAGGAAATGGATAAAAATACAAATTTGGTTTGGTTTGGAAACCTGTTTAAGGGAAGGATATCATTCGATTTCATACAATTTAAGTGTTGAATAAGTAGAAATGATAAATATTAATTCTTAGATATTTTTCCAAATTTATAAAATCACTAGCTCTTATAATTGTTCATCAATCTGACAACAAAAATTTCACTTAAAACGTGTGTTTCACAACAACGTGTGTGCGGATACAGCTAGTCTTATATAAATGTATAAATGAATTTTCCATATTATATAAAATTATAAGAAAATTGTAAGAAAATAAATTATTTTTCTATTTGCCAATTTAACAACATTAAAAAGAATTAGAATTTTCTTTAAATTAAAGTGCGCTTTGCTGGTTTTTGGATGTGATTTAATTTTAAAGAAACTTGAAAGTTTTTTTGGAATGGATTTTCAGTATTAATATGAAAATTTTGATAAGAACTGTTGATTATTACTTCTAATTCTACATAAAGTGAATTTTACATTCATTTATTATTATTATTCTTTATTTCAACATCCATATAGTTTTGAACAATTCATAAATAGTATAAGAGATAAAGATACAAATATCTTAAACAGCTAATTAATATTTATATGTATACTATGAAAAAGTTATAATTATAAGTATTAAGATAATCTCTAAGCTAAAGGAAAATTATGAAGAAAAACCTTTATTGCCACATTCATTTATTATACGTTCAACACAGATTAAGATTTTGCTTAGTGAATAACTATGACAACTCGTAAATTCAATGTTAATCTATTATTGTTTCACATTAAACTAGTTTCAAGCCTGTTCTGTGTCAAAAATTCTAAAAAGAAAAAATTAAAAAATTATTTTTTTTAAATAAACCCATTTCTTCTAACCTATATCGTAATTAAGTTTATCTTGAAGTATATTTTGAAAACAAAAGGTATTCATAAAGCAAAAATAAATAAGATACACAGGTATAAGTATCTAACAACAACAAAAAAAAAAAACTCAATTTTCTATAACATAAATGCTAATAAAATATAATCATAATAAGATTTATTTAATTAATATTCAAATCATAAAAGCATTGTTCAAATGTTTTTATCAATTAAGAAAAATAATAATATAGAATTGGTTTTACTTTGAATTGAATCTTTATTTCAAATTAATATTATTTATATGATGTACATAATATAATATTTTTTATTTCATTTGTACGAGATTAAAATATTATATATACAGAAAAATTTTGCTGATAAAGAAAACAAGGAAGGATGGAAACCTATATTTATTTAACTTAATAAACAAGGACTACAAATCATAATAAAATTGTAGAACTGAGTGTTCGTATAACATAAAATGATTATAAAATCTAACTAAATAAATAAATTTCTAAAAATAAAAAGCTCAAAATCTAATTTTCTTGAAATAAATTTAATATTAAAATTTTAAATCTTTTTAAGTTTAATTTCTTAAGACTAAAATTTTCCGGAGCTGCCCACACTAAATTTATAATTTTATGATAATTTCAGTTTATTAATAATTTAAATCCTTATGCATGAACAATATCTGGATTGATACTTAAAATATTCGAAACTTGAAACTTTTTCCAGTGTATATCACGAATATATAAACAGGATTTTTGACTCATAGAAAATTTTCGTTCCTAAAAAATATCCAAAGTATCACTTACCACGGCTAGGTTAGTCCCTTATGTTGTTTACATTTATTAATTTGTAAACTGAAATATGGTTAATTAATCGGAAACAATTTTGTTATTTAACTTTTAAGTAAAATAGTTTCATTTTTTTTCCAATATAAAAATGTAGATATAAAATTTTAATTCTAAATAATACCATTATTAAAAATAGGTAGTTTATGGGAACCACTCAGAATGGGCTGAAACTAGGAGGGAGGGTAGAGGGCCATAGGCGCCCGCAGTATTTTTTCTAGGGGCGGGCAAGAAAATTTTTTTAAAAAGTTTATAAATATGTTTTTCTTCAACGATGAAAATAAAAAAAATGTGTTGAGAATTAAGTTACATGTATCTTATATAATCTTTTCTTTTTAAAAGTAAAAAATAACAAACATAAATTAACATTTTTAATAAACGAATTCACTTGCTGGATTAGATAATAAAAAACAAATAAAAAATAAATAATATGTAATACATATATAAAGAAAAAAAAACCAGATACCTTCCGTCTTCCGAATCGTTCCAAAACTTTCAGTAACTCGCCAATTAGAAGAAAAACAAAACCAACGAAGATATTTTAGAGATAGTTCATGCACGTATGCGAAATAAAAAAGACACATTATATGAAACTTTATGAGGCGTATTATACTCAAACACGTAAATTGAACTTCTCCGGCGTAAAAGTTAAAAAAATAATCTTTTATATTTATACACCATAGATATTTCTACACCATAAATATTAAGAAATGCAATTGCTTTATTTTTTTGTAACTGAACAGTTATTTTTTTATTGTAACTGAACGATGATTTTCTTTTTTACGTCGCGTGGCGTAGATTCGTAAACTCGCGTGAACTACTTCGACAATGTCTCTATCATAAAAGTAACCAGAAAAGGAATTCTTTTTTCATAAATGTGTTGCTCTTGACTAAGCGAAATATGAAAAAGGAATATCTGGAATTCCGTGCATTTAGAAATTCCAAAATTTATAAATATTTTTGTATTTTTACCCGTGACTCAAAAATCGAAAAATATGAAAAAAAAATTTAATAATTTATTAAAACAATTTAAATACTGCATGACATAAAAATCTGAAAAAATGAAAATCTAAAATTTCTAATTTGAATGTTCTCAAAATTTCTTAGCGCATTAAAAAAGGGAAATTTAAGGGCAAGCGTTCTTATAAAAAAGTTTTCGTTTGAAAAATGACAAACATTCTAATATTATTTAAATTAAAATCGGGTTTCTAATTTGTACGAGTTTAGTGTTTAGGTCTCATCGCTGATTAAGTTTTATTTTCTTCATCAAAGCCAGGGGGGGGGGGGGGGCCAAGGCCCCCCTTGCCCCCCCTTCCGGGCGCCTATGGTAGAGGCGGTGCCCAAACTCCCAAAACTGAAATCAGTTCCGGAGATAGGGCCCCCCAAAGTTTTCATACTTTTAGTATGGGCAATTTTTTTTTGCTCGTTTTTGCCCATTTTTTTGTAGATAGTATAGGGGTGTCCTAATCAGACACAAAAAAAAAATTTCCATACAAAAAATTTTCCATACAAAAATGTATGAAAACTTTGGAGGGCCCTATCTCCGAAACGGGGCCTTTGTCCCAAGAACTGCTTTCAGTTTTGGGAGTTTGGGCACGGCCTCCACCCCCCTCCTAGTTTCAGCCCATTCTGAGTGGTTCCCATAAACTGCACTTTAGCCTAATTTTAATAATGGTATTATTTAGAATTAAAATCTTATATCTACATTTTTATATTGGAAAAAAATGAAACTATTTTACTTAAAAGTTAAATAACAAAATTGTTTCCGATGATTAAAAGTGACAACTGTTCTTTTGACGTCGATGTCACTTGGAGTTTAGTTTGTGAGACTGCTAGAATGTCAAAATACATCAGTGGTGGCAACCTGCAAGCAGTGGCAACCTTCAAGCCTCTTCCCTATGTATATAATTTTAAAGGACATACATTTGAGTTCATTAACAAGTGATTATCAGAATACAAAATAGATTATTCTAGATCTCAAAATCTATGTATTTACAAACTTTATATATACTTTTATTGCATATAATCACAAATATTTGAAAACAGAGTTTTTTTTACGCTTTATAAATAGAACGATCTTATCAATTTTACTTCATCAAAGAAGCGTTTCCAGATGCAAAAACAAACTCAAAATTTGAAAATGTATCTAACAAAAATCATTCAATGTATATGGTCAAGATAACTTAATGGGAGAATTCTGAAAACAAAGTTTATATGTATATTATATATATATTATTATTATTATGGTATATATATTATTATTATATATTCAAAAAGTAACCAAAAAAATTTTCAATTTATTTCTATTACATATTTTTTTTTTAAATTAACTTAGTTTGTCGATGATTTCTAATTATTATTTTAGGTATTCTTTTTCACTCGCTGACATCTGTTGAGAGTTGTTGCCATTGAAAAGCATACAGTTTCAATGAGATTGGAAGTACTACTTTTTCTAATTAAAAGTTGTACATGACCAAAAAATCAATCTTTTATTTTATTTATAAAAATGTTGCTCTGTAAACGCTTATGCAAGGACAAAAAGTTCATTTTAGAAAAGCGAAGCAAAGACATTTAATATTTATTAGATTTATTTTTTTCCCAGAACTATATTTGCTTTAATTTTTATTTTTTTTTATTTTTTTTTTTTCCGTCTTAGAGAGGAAAAGTGGAAAAATAATAATAACATTATTTTTTCTTTATTTTTCCTTGATATTTTCAATTTAGTACACAGACATTATAATTTGGATAGAATTAATTGAAAATAAAAATAAAATAATTTAAAAAATATTCAATGATATTGATGTACACACGTATATACAATGTTTCAAAAATTATAATTTTATTAGGCATCGAATTAAAGTATATATAGTGAAAATTTGCCAGTATCTTTATGTTAATCTTAAGATTATTTTTCAATTTTGTATAGGTATTTAATTCTAGGCAATTTTAAAATTATAATAGGTATTTAATTTTAAGGGTTATAAAAGTGGCGCCGACTAATGTAATATCACAAATAGGAAATCAATTCTTCTGTACTACATACTGTTGGAATAATTTTCCAATTTTCAAAATTCTGAACAAAATATCATCGTCTATGAATTCACCCTATCTAAAATATAAAGAACTTTAAATTTCAAACAAAAATTTTGTCCAACATTATTAAGTGTATGGATGTAACTTAATTATAGTATTAAAGAAAAAAAAAATTGTGTTATTTTTTTTTTCATAACATTTGTAACAAACAGCTGCAATTAAGCGCCATCTGAATATTTCCTTTTCATGAGAACTAATAAAAAAAAAACAAAAAATGAATATTATATAAAACTTAATTCCATTATCATGAATTTTTTATAGCCAATTTAAATTCGTTGAAATATATATATAATTTTTTTTATGGTTGGACAAAAGCCAACCACCAAAATTGTTGGAATGAAAAAAAAATTCAAACATTTCTGATATTCGCGAATATTATTGTTAAAAATAAAAAATAGAGCAAAAAGAAGAAATAAAAACATTTTTCTTCTTAAAAAATATTTTTATCAGTTTGGAATTTTCATTTTTTTTAAGTGAATTTAATTATGTTGAATATAAAAGCCGAGACGATAAAAACCAGAAAAAAATGTTTTTTTTTTTTTTATTTTTATTTAATTTTTTTTTTTTTTACTTAATTTATGGTCTAATTTCCTTAATTGTTTCAATAAAAAACAAAATATAATGTTCTGTTGTGGTAATTTTGTTTTTATTATTACTACTATATTTTAAATTATTAAATTCCATTTTATACAGAGTTGACATTTTCATATATAAAATTATATTATCATTTATTGATTTAATTTCTAAAGTGTCTTTATCTTCAATCTTCAACGAGTCAAATACTCATAAGTTTAACTCTAATAAGAATAATTCTTTTCAAAAAATTCAAATTAATGATTTTTACTATGATTTATATAGCTTCTCTAAAGATAGTTGGTTTAATTTCTTATAAAATTTTATATAGTACTCAATGCCTTGATACATATAGGTTTAATATAGGTATAGGTCTTGATACATAAAGGTTTGGGACATTTCGACTATTCTATACCATTGTATCCTGATTAATTAGGTAAATTTTTTTATTTTTGACCACTGTCCTATGAAAAATGTGTGGAATTCCAAGCATTTTCACTTGCAATTTCTATTTCAGGGTTTCCTACTGAAATGGTCAATTGGGTCAATATTAAAGTTATCTTCTTAACTTAATTTCAACATATTCAAAAGTGAAGTTATTCATGGTTCATCGAGGAAAATAAGAATTAATCTAACATTAGATTGATAATTTTTAACATTAGATTGATAATTTCCGGGAGTAACTTGTAGCCACCCAATTGAAATTATATGTTTTAGAGTTAAAATTAAACTAAAAATGCTCTTATAAAACTTCTTAGATTATACATTTAAAAAAAATAAAAATTTAAGAAAATTTCTAATATTTTTTTGATAGTCTAAAAGCAGATTAAGAAAAATATGTTGAACAAAAAAAACCATATCCTTTAAACTATAATTCAATATTCTTTAAGCATATATATTCCACTTGATTTTCTCTTCACAACTCATTTAGATTTTGATAAGATTATTATTTTTATAAATTTTGGAATTTAATATATTTTATGGTAAATTATTATTATTATTATTATTGTTATCATTATTATTATTATATCTTTTTTTTATTTTGCCATAAATAGAAAAATATCTCTTGATAGAGATCCAGCATGTCTATCTAATTTTGTGATTTCTCTCATACGAGTTTTTCATATACCTAAGAATTTCTCTTAAAAAATTCACCATTATGTAAAGAGAAATGCGCAGAAAATTTAATTTTTTTTCATAATGAAGTACCTAAAGCTCAGTACCGACAAAAATAAAAATATATATATATATATAATTACTAAAATGAAAAAGGAAAAAAAAAATAAAAAAGTGATAAAACTCAGTAGCAATCTGAACGCAAATTCGTGCGTGTGTCCGTATAAATTATTCTGACTAAACCAAAAATAAGAAAAAAAAAAAACCAAGGAAATAACTTCCTTTAAAATTATGTAAAAAAAAAAAAAACTTTTTTTTTGAAAATTAAGCAAAAAAACATAAAACTCTAACATACATTTGTTGTTGTTTTTCTTTTATTATAAGCCGGAAAATTATATGTGTACCACAAAAAGAACACAGATAAAAAATACAAAACAAAAAATTTGTAATTTTCGTTTCAATCTAATTTGTTTATAAACATTTTTTTTTGGATTAGCATAAATTTAATTAAAAAATTGTTTGTTATCAAATTAGAAAACTGATTTAATGTTAATGTTTGATGTTTCGTCAGAATACATTTTTAATTGATATTTAATAAAGAGTATGAGTAAAATTTTGTTAAAAAAAATATAATATTAAAATAATAATTAGAAACTTATTAAGCTTAGATATAAATTGCAATATTCAGTTCCCTTGATTAAAATTTAAGAAAAATAAATGCATTTCAACTGAATAAATTATTTTGGTAGACAAAAGAACAGAATATTTGTTCGTTGGTTGAATTTCAAACCCATTTAGAGATATTCAAAATTAATGCGAAATTTTTTCAATGGTTTCAGTTATTTTCCTCAGCGTATGTTTGCATTATTTCAATCATTAATTTTATTCAAACGTTTCCATACAAGTTAATTTCAATATCCTGCACTAGATGTATTATTATTATTTGAGTTTACATTTCTAAAGTAAAATTTTTAATTGTCCTTTTCTAGAATAATTTTAAAAAATTTTCTTTCTATAAAATCACATTTTGAATATTCCCTTATTGTATTCCCTTATTGAATTCTTGGTAATTTTGGAATAAATTTCAAATTTACATTTTTAACACTTTTAATGTAAAAAATTATATGATGATATGAATGAAATAGGACGACATCATCGTAACCGCAAAAAAAAAAAAAAAACTTTAATAAAAGTCAAAAAAAATGTCTATTTGTTTTAAATATAAAGATAACTTTTTTGGAATAGTTACTAATATTTTCATGATTAAAACCATATCTACATATCGACGGCTTCGAAGAAGAGTACTATGGTAAAAAATTGTGATAAAACGACATTGAGCCATACTGACGTTCCTAACAGAAATAAAACTCATTTAAAATAATTGAAATTTTTTTATTGTAAGTAAAATCGACGTATCAGTGGAATTGTATATTCATATACAAGCCCATCAGTCCGTCGGTCAAAAATTGTAAATGAAAATACGATTAGAAAAAAATAAAAAAAAAATGAGATGCATGTTACAATCTTAAACTTCCGTTACGTTACCACCAACTTGCAATATTGGCACGAAATTCAGCGCTGTCGTATATTTTAAAATGCGATTTTATTGTGTATTCTTTGATAAGACCTTAATAAAGATACGATATAAACCGTAATTAATATCGTCATCTTGCGGTATTAAACAGCACAAAAAAATTGCTATTATCGTTTATCCTTTTATGCAATGTATATATAATAAATTACTTAAAAAAGATAAATAAAATAAAAATTTCCTTTAACTTCATACAAACAAAATTTTTGAAACAAATATAAAATTTTATTACGAGAGAAAAATAAATAAAATCACAGACGCAATTATCAGATTGAGCTACATTTAGAGATTTACTTAAAAAAAAAAAAAAAAATCTTTAATTAATATTCTACATTCGCATACATAATAAATAATTCATTTTCATCTTTGTGATTTTATATTTTCAAGAATTTTTTTTTTATTATTATCTTAAAATTAAACATTTATTAAATTTTCTCGCAAAAACAGCTAAAAGTCACATACTAAAAACAAAAAATTTTAATAAAAAATTTTTTGTTTGTTTTTACATTTTAATGAGAAAATATAATAAATACATTATCTTCTTTTCTGAGAAATATTTTCAATTTAATGTTCATTAGAGAGAGAAATTTTTTAAATTTTCAAACTAAAATCTCTGGGGAATATTAAGTTCTTCACTAATGATAAATGTTGTTTAGTTTTTTTTTTTATATAATCTACTTAGTTTTGTGAAAAAATATCTAAAATTTATTTTCCTTTTAAATTTTATTTTATTTTTTTTGTTCAATAGAAGAGAAAATATAATTATTTGATACATAATATATAAGTTATTATTATACTTAAAAACTATACATTCTTTTAAATTAGCAGGAAGAAAATATAATATTTTAAGTACACTTTTTTTTCCCATAATACTCAGCTCTTTTGAATTTCGTATCTAAACTGGG
>OZ023274.1:39633729-39770975 GCA_964007475.1 Hybos culiciformis | reverse complement strand
TGGTGGCTCTAGAAGTGTGAATTGCGGAAAATAGAAAGAAAATTAGCATAGAATAGAATTCATTCATAACATATGACGGGAAAAAATTTTTTTTTTTCTACACATCCATGTCGTTATAAAAAAAAAGAATTTATTTTTAGTTTCAATTTAAATCTATCCTTTTCATCTTTATGGTGTTAAATTTTACATAACAATGTTAAATCATATAATGTTTTTTCATTTTAAATTTAGATCATCAGATAACGAAAAATCGTTTCAAATAAATCAAAAAAAAAAATTTATATATATTTTTATAATTTTTTTCCTTCTAAAGAACAATTTTTTACGTAATATATAGTGTTATGTATTACATAGTGAAACACAGGAAGAATTTTGTCAAAAATAAAAATTATATCAAAAGCCATTTAACTATATTATTTTTTGTTATTTCTTTTTTTTAGCGAACAATTCTTAATGAATCAAACTTTTACCATGAAAACAACATAATCTGTATGCGACTTATAATAATGATATAGTTTGTGGAGTAAAAACATAAATTCATTATAACTCGTTTTTTTAAAAAATATATATATAAACACATACATATATAATAATAATTTTCCACAGATATTTTTAACATTCTCACACTATAAGTAAGATATTTTTCTCACTGATGTTGAAAAGTCATGTTGTAGTGACACTTAAAGCACATATTATTATGCTCGTCGTATATTTCTTGTCCAACAAGTTATTTAATAATAAATATTATATTTCATAAAGTTTCTTGTACGATTATAAAAAAAATAAACTTTAATTAATTATTAAGATTAATGTGTTAAAAAAATAGATGTGACAAATATAACTTTATTTTAATTTTAACTTTATGCTGGAACCGTATATAAATTATTTCAATATTTTAAAGTGATTGCCAGTTCTTTTTTATCACCTGATGTTCATATTTGGTGCAACAATATAAACAACAGAAAACTTTAGATATTTTTAAAAAACTTAAAAAATTGTAGATAATGAAAATAATAAATGAAAACTTGAAACGAATTCAAGACGAATTCAACAATATACTGATAAATGTTGGTACATGGCAATTACATAAGTAATTCAAGTACAGGACAATATGGATAAGTTGAATACAATCCCTGGGGGAGTAGGAATCAAATCCATAATATTCATTACTTAAAATCTACTTAATAGGTACGATAATAACAAATATGATTTTGAAATATGAAATAATTATTTGTTTTGACTTTGTATGGAAGAAGAAACTATTCTATGATCTACATTTTTATATTAGTGAATAAATTACTGATGGAAGTTCATAGGTGGAAAATTATTATTATTTTTTTTATTAATACCAATAAAACAGCCACAAACGAATGCAAAAAAAAAAAAGTTAAAGTTTTGATGGAGTTTATTTTGACATTTTAACATTTTAAATATTTTACTTTTTCCCATGCGAATAAAATTTATTTTTCACAACATTCATCAAGATTAAAAACTGGGGAACATATTAAAGAAGTTTTATTTTTTATATCGAAAAATTTTTTTTAAAGAATAATAAATAAAAGTTATGGTCTTAAGGATAAAAAAAAAAAATACAAAATTATATAAAAATAAAAATTCCCTACATTTTATTTAGTTTCTTCGATGAAAATAATTAAAGCATTTACGATTTATTTAAAGAATATCAAAACCAATATTATTGTTCCAGAAAATCTAACTAAAAAAATATTATTATTTCATAAAACTAATTCAATAATGTAAATATAAAACAAAATTCTGTTAAATTTAAGGATTTAATTTTTTTTTTAAAAGTTTATTGAATACGAAAATACTTGGAAGTAATTTTAGACAGGAAACTATTATTCAACGCGTATATTAATTATTCATTAAAAAAAATTGAGCTCGCAATAAAAATGTTATATCCTCCTATATGTAAGAAAACTTATGTTACTTATGTCCACAGAAAAGAAACTCATAATTTTCAAAAGCATATTCCAGAGCATATTATTATTTGGATGTCCAGTTTTGGGGTGATTGTGCCAAGTCACATATGAGAAAAGTACAATCAAAAGAAAATAGTAAAAATGATTTTAAATGTACCCTGGTTTTCCAGTACTTTTACAGTACATGAATTTACAAATGCTTTATATATTGATAAAAAAAAATTAATTTGCTTAACAAAGAAATAAGTAATAGGATTAACAATGAACTGGTCAAATACATTACACAAAATTAGTTAAGTTTATGAAAAAGAAATCAACCATCACTAATCTTCTTGAAACAACTTCTATTCTTGTCGAATCTATTGAATCGGGATTTCAAACTGATGTCATTTACACCGACCTCAGCAAAGCTTTTGACCTTCTACCTCATAATGTAATTCTGTTCAAGTTAAATAAGTTGAAATTCCCTACTTACTTCGTTAATTGGGTTGGCTCTTATCTCAAGGATCGCACTTATAATGTAATTTTTAGATCTTCTATATCTTCAGCTTATGAAGCCAATTCAGGAGTTCCTCAAGGTAGTCATCTCGGTCCCCTTCTATTTATTATTTCCATAAATGACGTCATTTCAATAATACGAAATAGTGAGCTTCAAATCTACGCGGACGATATGAAAATTTTTAAAAAAATCACATCAGTTGAAGATGCAATCCTCCTCCAAGGAGATTTAGATCGCTTCTATACTTGGTGCCAATCGAATAACCTGTCTCTCAACATCAGTAAGTGTGCGTTCATGTCTTACACTCGTAAGCAAAGCCCCATCATATTCCCGTATTCTTTCAATAATAACGCTATTAGTAAAGTAACCACTTTCAAAGACCTGTGTGTGCTTTATGACGAAAAACTAACTTTTAAACTCCACTACGACAATATTATAAGTAAGACCAATTCCATGCTTGGTTTTGTCAAAAGATTTTCGCGTGAATTCAACGATCCTTATATTCTTAAAATTCTATACACTACAATTGTCCGCCCCAATATTGAATATGCTAGTCAAGTTTGGTCACCTCACTATAATGTGCATATTGATCGCATTGAATCTATTCAAAAAAAATTCTTACGATTCGCCCTTCGCCACCTCCCGTGGTCAAATCCTTTAATTTTACCACCTTACGAAAACAGACTAAAATTAATCAATTTAGTTCCCCTAAAAAAAAGACGCGAAGTGTCAGATGTAATTTTCATAACTCAAATTATCAATGAAAATATTATCTCTCCCTTTATTTTTCAGCGAATCGTATTTCGCAGCGATACCCGCCTCCGTTCTCCTGACCTTTTTACTCTTAAATTCCACAGAACGAACTATGGACAAAACGAACCAATCAATCGAATGCTCTTGACAGGAAACAAATATAAACATTTAATTGATTTTTCTGTATCAAAAGAAACACTAAAACTAAAACTTTTTTCTAGTAACTAGATTGTAAATTTTAACTTGTAAATTTTATATTATATTATATTAAATTTAAATTGTACATAAATTATTGTTTTGTAATTTTAATTGTAATTTTGAATTGTTAAATTGAAATTATTTTTGTAAAAGTTTGATCTAAACTGAAATAAATTAAATTAAAAGTAAAGTTTAGTAGTAAGGTTAGATATAGGATTAAGAAATAGGGATTTCTTAAGTTTTCTTATATGTATAAAAATAAAAAATATAAAAACACAATAAAAAGGTGACAATGTAGGGATTTTTATCCTTTTGTCCTGGATATATTGCTTTTGTTAATAAAACATTGTTCAAGTTGTAAATATTAGTAATTAATTAGCTGTTTCGAATCAAAATTATTCTTATCTCTAAGAAGACTGTAGTGCTCTTATGTTATAAGAAGAAATGTTTAATCATGATGGTAAATAAATAATGTTAAATATTTAATACGAGCAAAATTTTTTGTTTTATGTAAACATAAAAATTATATGTTCGAATGTTGTGTATACCAAGAGATTTGGAAATAACATTGAATACTGTAATACTTTTAAATTGCATATTTACATTGGTACATTCTATATATTATTAGTTGTATTCGAAAAAAAATTTATGCAGATACTAAATGTAAATATTTTTAGCAAATTAAAAAGTTTTATTCTTATTGACTTCAAATCAATAAATTAAGCTTATTAATTTCAAAATTATATAATATTTCATATCATTTCTTTTGAAATACAAGAAGTTTGCAATTTAATATTTTTGCAAATATTTTGCAAAAGTGTTTGGTTTTTTTCAATAAATTCAAGTATTTTTTCTTTAATTGGGCTGAAAAAAAAAAAATATTTACTAACTCTGTTCTAGGATTTTGCTTAAATATGTACATACATACATTATTAGATATTTTTCTTTTAAAAATATATTTTATAGTTAAAAAGTATATGCTTATAAAAGCAATAAGAACAACGTAAGTATACGGAAAACATGAAAAGTTTTCGTACAAAATTGTAAAGAGAAAATCTTTTTAATATCAAAACGATTTTATATGACTTAAGCTTTCAAGAAATTTTTATTCATATTACATTTATGAAAAAGATGACATTTTTGGGATTATATATTAAATGTTATATGTATTGTTAATTGTCAACATAGCTACTATCTTAATTTTTTTTCCATCCAATAAAATGATATTTTGTAACAAAATTTTTTTATATTTGTTTTTTGTTTGTTTTTTTTTTTTATTTAGAAAAATAAATATATAAGTTGGAATCGTTTTATGTATATTACCTATATTGGACGTGTTATTCATTTATTAATAAAAAATTAATTTTCTCTCATAAATTATTTGTTAATTTTTATTATCAATTTTATTTTTTTAATTATTTTTGAGATAAATAAACAATGAAATAAAATAAAATTAAATGTTATTATAATAATATTATATATATACGCTTATAATAAATGTAATTGGCAATAAAATATTTGGAATAAAATATTTAAAAAAAAATAAATTAAAAAAATTTATATATTTTTGTAGTAGCTACTATTCAGTAAACAATGTTAATCCGATTTTCCAATATGAAAATAATTTCATTTGATACAAACATTAATATATTTTTAATTGATTTGTTAAAACATCAGTAGTTGTTTTTATTTTTTAAATATTAAAATAAGTTTTGATTAATGATTATGCACGTTTGAAAACGCGGGAAAACAATTAAAAAAAAAATTATTGTATAAAAATTCACATTTAAAAAGGATTAAATTTATTTTGAGCCGAAACAATATAATTTCCATTTCTTTATTTTCGGCGCCGCTGAGCGTAACTCATTCGCAAGCCAAACATTTTATTTTAACTTGAAAACGAAAAAAAAATTGTTTTTTAAGTTATTAAATTTTTGAACGAACGAATATTTTTAGGGCGCTTTTAATATTAAAAATAAATTTAGTACAACAAAAAAAAGTTAAATTAATTGCAACTTTGGAGGCAAAAAAAATTTACAGGTTTTATTAAAATTATAGGAAAATAAAAATTATTAGCTGATTATATTGTGCGTGAATGGTATATGTGTTTAAAAGTTATAACCACGAATATTGGTTAAAAATATAAATTTTCAAAAAAAAAATATCAGTAGCATTATAAATATATTACATTTCATTAACCTAATTTCAATAAATAAAATATTTTATTATTCGAAAATTTCTTATAATAAAATTCTCCAATTTAATCTTTACAAAAATAAAAGGGATAAAAATTTCAAATATTTAACATAGTTTTATTTCACACATTTTTGAAATTAAAATAATGAAAATATTTTTTAATGAGTTCTTTAGTAAATATTTTGAAATTTACTATACACAAGAAAATTTTGCAAAAAATTTGGTTAAATATATAGAACCAACAGTGGTGGAAAAGTGTAAAGTACATAATGTAGCACTGTTTTTTAATTTGGCTCTCAAATTTCATATTAAATGTTATTCAATATTTGAAACATGGGACAAAAAAAGAAATTATTGTTTCGAGCTTACTTGATTCAATCTCTCTACGCCTTATTGTCATCAAACTAACTAACTAAGATAATGTGAAAAAAAAAAATATATTAATTTAAATTTATCGAAATTTTGATAATATAATGAAAATTAAGAAAAATCTGAGTACAATAAATCTATTTACATTATAAAAAATTATATGTATTTATATTGTTAATTTTATTATAATTTAATTATAATTAAAAAAAAGAAAAGTAAATAAAATGGTATACTTAATCTTTAGGGATTTTTTTATGCTTTGTGACTGAATAAAAAATTTAAATAATCATAAATAATGAATAAATTTCAAATAAAAAGCAATTATCACCGAATATTTAATTACCTCAAAAAATATACATCTATTGCATATTCTGTAGGAGAATATAAAATTTAATTTCCCTGTAATTGATTCATTTAAACATTTTGCCTTTTCTTCATTTATAATTCAAAGAAAAAAAATTATAAAATGTTATATTTATTTTAATTCAATTTTTTATTAAGTTTACAACATAATCCTTTAAAATAAATATTTTAACTATCGGTGACCCTTACGTCTTAATTATAGATCCAGATACTTTAATTTCGCTCTTTATTTTTTAAGAAACAAATCTGAACATATATATGCATATATCAGAATTTTTATAATATTTATTGTGAACTAAAAGTATACTACTACTGATGTAATATATTTCCTGATCGGGTTTTAATTTTATTATAATAAGGATTTTTGTCCATGGAACATTATTTGATGGTTGGTAAATTTATAGACAACTTGTAGATTATTTTATTTTAAAGAAAATGGTTAGTTTGTAGGAACAGATCTTAAATAAGGTAATTGAAAAAGCCTCAATTTATTTTTATATTTTATGTTCAGTTTAAAAAATTTTTCTAAGTTTTATGTTTTTCTCATTCGGAGGTAACCTTGATACAACTTTTTTGTCATGTGAATGTAAATTTTGAGAAAAATCTTCTTCCAATATTATCGATTTTGAACTTTTTAATGACACATTACAGAAATTAAAAGCATAATATAATTTGAAAGCCGAAAAAAGAGTCCGAAATTCAATTTCCCGCACAGCTTTTTGGTCTTTTAAAAAAGATTTTAAATTTTTTTTAAAAAAAAGCGAAGGACAAAAATATATGGACTATGATAGAATTACTAAAAAATTGACAGCCCCTATTCTTTCTATAAATCTGTACATAAAAGCAGCCGTATCTTAACCGTATTGATTTTATTCTTTTCAATATGAGTTATTATTTCATTTTTTTTATTCATGATGTTTTTCATGTTCATAAAAACGCCTTTGTTGTTCTTACAATATCCATAAGAAAATAGAATTTATATTTTTTAAATTTATTTGATGAATAAATTCATAGCGTATATATGTGCATGTGTATGTAATGTATGTACCATATATATCTTATATAAAACTTTTGTAACCCGAACGAAAACTGAGTGTCATAAATTTTGATATTTATCTGTTTAATTGCTTTTGAACTGTATAAGGGGCAATAATTCAAATTATTTACAACTTGTATAATTTATATTATATATGTACTTATATACATTGGTATTTTACATGTGTAATTTTAGAGATACTTGCACTTCCAGGTAGAAATAAAAGTATTTTCATTTTATAAATTCGATTTAATTGTAGAATTCAAATGTAAATTATTGTGAATTATGTAAAATAATGTTGTCATACATTAAATATCAGATTTTTCTTTTAAAGAATGTGCAAAATGTTTTCACAATTGTTTTGGTTCACAATAACAGATTTTTTTCACAGCAAATTTAAAAAAGAAACGAATTTTCTTGTTCTTTGTAATTTTCGTTAAAGTAATATCAAATATTTAAAAATTATTTTTGGGATCTAAAAAAAAGTAATGTCTAAAATAATAAAACAAATAACGTATTCGAAAGTCGGCAAATAAAATCTGTGGAAATAAGTTTTGACAGTTGTTCCAAATATCTGTTAAAATAGAACATCTTAACTTAACTTAAATGTACTAAGTACTTTAATATTTTATTTTTAAATCGAAGTGATGTAGAAGAAAGGTATTTATACAAATATTGTTTCCATTTTCTTTATAGAACTAATTTTTAGTTTTCAATCCTATAATACAGTGGTCGTCAAACTTTAAAATCTCGCGTAACACTTATGTGAAATATATTAATTTATTGAGACAACATTAGGTTCTTTAAATATAGGTTCGAATTTATTCAAACTGTCGTGTTGATAGTGTTAAGTATATACTAGTAGCACATATTAAATTTTTTAATAAAAAACTATTTACGTGTGCGAAAAATTAACTTTATTTATTAAAAATCTAGTTTTCATTAAAGTTTTAATATTTTTTTTAATAATTCTGAGGAAATGAAGCAGTTATACCTTTTAATTGTCGATTTTTTTTTTGTGGAGATTTCATGGATTCCGCGGAACTCAGCTTGAGGAACACTGCTATAATATACACTGAAATTATTTCTACTGATTCTTATTCGCTTAAATCTTAAATTTTTATTATAAAATAAAATACAGTTTTTGAACTGAAAAAAATAACAACATACACGACTTCATTTGAATTTCATCGAAAAAAAAAATATTAGTATAATTTAATATAGTACTTTTAAAAAAATATTATTCAGGTTAGCTTTAATGGAACTACTTAAATTGAATTAATTTAAGTGCGAAAGAAAATTTCCTATTCTAAAAGATATTAATTTCATATTCCTTTGAGATAATAAATAATATTAGAATAATAAATAAAATAAAATAAATAAGAAATAGTATGGAAAATAAAGAACTTGCTTTTTCACATACATAGTTAGTTAAACCTTTTAACATGTTTATGTTTATTTGTATAATGAACATTTTTGTTATACAATAATCTATAAAAATTCATACGTAGTATTATTATAAGTATATACATTATATTATTCATTATCTCAATAATCATCTTCTTTTTCTAATGTTTTTGCATATAATATGTATACGACTATACACGTTTATTAGGCTCCATGAATTTTGACCGTATGAATTATGACCGCGACTGGCGGTCAAAATTCATTATCAAAATGAGTTTTGACCGCGCCTCAATTTAGAAAACAAATGAATTTTGACCGCTACAAAATGTGCGGACAAAATTCATTTTTAAAATGAATTTTGGCCGCAACTCAATTTAGTAAAAAAATGAATTTTGACCGCGGCAAAATGTGCGGACAAAATTCATTTTCAAAATGAATTTTGGCCGCGACTCTATTTAGAAAAAAAATGAATTTTGACCGCGACAAAATTTGCGGCTGTATTATGCAGAAATAGTTTCATCAAAAATATTACTTAACAAATATTGAAAATAAAAACAGCTTTTTCATACATTTTGTACGGCATCCTTTTGGAAAAGGCCTAAAATCATTTTTAAAACGACACTATTTATCATATGTGAGTAAAAAAGATAAAATATTTGTGGGGTAGACCCAAGGGGAAGGGGGGCAGCAGACCAACCGCCCGCCCGCCGCCCTGCTGCCCCCCCTTCCCTTTGTGTACCTCACAATATATTCCGATAAAATATTGTGTTATATATTCCGATAAAATATTGTGTTCTAAGCAAAAGGGGAACGGGGCAGCAGGGCTGCGGGCGAGCGGTTGGTCAGTGGGATTTGCGGCTGGCTCCCTTGCCCTTTTGCTTAGAACACAATATTTTATCGGAGGGTTGATTTCATTTTTCAAAATAAGTCATTTAAAATGAATTGTATCTTCTCCATAACTTTTGTGCATAATACTCGCGTTCCCGGCAACAACTCAATTTAAAAAAAATGAATTTTGACCGCGGCAAAATGTGCGGACAAAATTCATTTTCAAAATGAATTTTGGCCGTGACTCAATTTATAAAAAAATGAATTTTGACCGCGAGAAAATGTGCGGGCAAAATTCATTTTCAAAATGAATTTTGACCGCGACTCAATTTATAAATAAAATGAATTTTGACCGCGCGGTCAAAAGACATTTTGTTGCGCGGACAAAATTCATTTTAAAAATGAATTTTGCCCGCCCATACAAACTTTTTCCGCGGCCATAATTCAGTGCCCCGTTTATTATTATATTTATTATGAACTATACGATGTGTAAATAATTGATTATATAGCAATTTATATAAATGAATTGAAAATCAGATACTTATTTTGTGTTTTCTTTTTCATGATATTTAAAAAAAAAACAAAATCTAAGGTATAATAAATTGCTTTGTTATAATAATATTAATTTTTTTATTATTATTAAATTAACTTTTCTATTATCTCAGTCAGTAAAGTTTGACACTGACTGTTTTTATGATTTGAATCAAAAAAAAAATAAAAAAAATTATTACATATTTTTCTCTTTCTTCATCAAAATTGTCTAAAATTTTCCCACAATACTGTGTTGATATTTTGAATATAAAAGTGTCTAATATTAATAAATGAAAATTCTATTTTCTTTTACTTCTTTATTTTTTTTATTTTCTTTTGAGAAATGAATAATTTAGAAAATCAAAAACATTAAAGCTGTTTAATATTTTTAAATATTATTCTCCAGAAAATTTATACGAATATAATTATTTATGAATATTTAATTAATCTGTTAGACATAGATGATTACGTTTTCATAGTTGTGTTATAATAAAAATAAGTTAGTAATACAATAGAAAAGGAAGCTGGGTACATTCAAACATGAACCTGCCATCGTTAATAAAATATAATACTTTTTTAATACTGAATGTATGTTAACAATTTTATTAGAAAACGGTTTTGAATACTATTTTATCGTTTTTTAAAACAATGTGAATGCAAATACCTCAAAAAAAAAAACAACCACAACAATCTTAAAACATGTGTACATAACAAATATATTGCATAACATAAATTAATATAATTTTAAGATTATGTATGAGTCAATTATAAAGTTTTTCCTTTACAAACATATGATTTTGAAAATATAAAATATATCTAAAACAATGTAAAACCGAACTTACTTATATAGCTTCTAAGAATTCGTAAAAAAGGATAAGTCTATAGAATTGTTCTAACCAGATTAGTCCTTTCCTTATACCAAATAAACTACAAATTATTTACAACTACATACAAGTGTTATCTATATATATCTTATCTTATTTGATCACACATTATATTTCGATGATTTATTTTTCTGGCTACATTGCTGTGCAGGAATCTTTCATTTTATGTAACCATAGCATTGAATTATAAATATTTTTTCCTACCATCACCTCAAATAATAAAAAAAAAACACAAGAGCTGTCATGGGACACCCGATTGGAACGTAGTTCCTTAGCGTAAATATAAGTAATTTTCATTTTTTATCAATTCAAAATTTTATTAATTTAAAAAGAAACTTTTTTCTACTTTTCCCAGTTTTCTCTAATTTTGCATTTTTTTCACTTAAAGAAACCTTTTTTAAGGAGCAATTTTAGACTGTTTTTTCGAATTTCGAAGATCTTTTTTGACATCGAATATTCAAAAAGCTAAAACTAACTACTCCCAGATGCCCTTCAAATGACATCTTTAGAAAAATTCTGCGATGCCTAAAAAAAAAGTTGTAAAAGTAGACTTTTGGAAAATAATTTTTTTCACAAACATTTACCTTAAAAAAAACATACACAATTTTTATTTACATAGAAATTAGTACGAAAATATAAATTTTATTTGAACTATAAAATAATAATTAGTTAAAAATTAAAAAATTAATATTTTCGAAATATTTTATTAATATTTTATTAAATCAAATAAAATTTAAGTTTATCGATTTTCATACAACGTTGAATAAAAAACTATTACTATTTGCCGCGAGGGGAACTGTTTATTTGCCGCAAAAGGGACTGTTTACATTTTATCACATCATATAAAATGCGACGGCGTCGACTCATTATTTAAACTTTAAAAAAATTAACAGGTATCGTTAATATACTTATAAACAGGCGCAGAAGCCGTCATTTTTAGTGCGGCTGCGGCCCATTCGCCAAATTTTTAATTTTTTGCAGCTGCGGCTTAAAAAATTTTAAAATCGTGGCTGCGGCTGGGTGGAAATTGCTTAAAAAAGATTTTTTGGGAGCCAAAAAAAAATTCTCATCCGATGTAAAAAAAAGTAATTCGAAAAATGATCAGGAGTTATATAATATAATATAGATGTGTTTTCTCAGTAATTAATCCTACTAGTATCTGCAAGCCAATTTCGTGTCTGGCTCATTGATTTTTAAATTTCGTCTAGCGGCTATTCATGAATAATCATTATAAATTCGTGGCTGCGGCTTTGCCGAAAATTCACGGCTGCCTGACCTAGCCGGCTATAAATCAATGAAAGCGTCTGAGCCTGCTTATAAATTTTAATTTTTTGTTGTTTTTGCAACACAAAAAAAAGAAATATCATAAGCCAAAATGGCAAAGTATCGAAATATTTAACGCCGGCAGACGACTTGACTTGACTTGACTTGGTACCGAATAGCGCCTTCATATTGGGAAAATAATACTGACAAAATTATACAAGATTTTTATTTACATTGAAATTAGTATGAAAATCTAAATTTTATTTGAACTGTAAAATATTAATTAGCTAATAACAAAAAATTAATATTTTCTAAATATTTTATTTTATAAATATTTTATAAATTGAAATAAAATTTAAGTTTATCAATTTTCATACAAAGTTCAATAAAAAACACAAGAGCCGGCGGGACGTTTGATAGTTGTGAAACATCGGATAGATAACTTTGATTTTTATTTCATGGATGTGTTCTTCTGTCTGTTTTATTTCCATTAATTAATAATGCAAACCAAAGAACACAATATTTATTAAAATAACTAATAGTAGATTATTGTATATGTTAACTAAATTTGTTATTAATTAAGAGTTCTGTATACACAAAAATACATTGACACGAGTCAATACTTACATCACGAGACCGAAGGTCGATTGATATAAATTGACAAGTGTCAACGTATGTGTAAATACAGAACGAGTTGTATAACAAATTTTGTTTATATATCCAATATACTGTTTTAATGCGTAGGGGAGAGGTAGTTGCAAAGAAAGAATATTTTTTCTTCTCATTTTTTCTCTTTTTTTTTTTTGTATTTGGCTGTATTGAAATATTGTGAGAGATATTATGTTTGTTTAGGTATTACGTAATATTCAATACGAAACATCTAAATGATTTCATTATTTACGCTGATGCATCTAAATTTTTTCATTATATACGCTGATGCATCTAAATTTTTTCGTTATTTACGCAGATACATCTAAATGATTGCATGTGTATTGACGCATATAATACTCCATTTAGTGATCTAAATTCTATAGCACTAAATACAACATAACGATCCCCAACGCATTAAAAAATATTTAAAAACCTAGATGTTTTAATAGCACGAACGATTTCTTAAATGTATCATAAGATTATAAGAAAATAAGTTTGGAAAGGCTATTAGTTAGTTTTTTTTTTTTTTGAAAATATCCAGTTTCTAAGTTAGTTCTTATTTCATTTGTACGACGGTGCCAATCAATCTGTATGTATTTTAATAAATTTGCATTGTAGCATAATAAAGTCAACCACGGTTTTGCACTAAGTGACAAGACAACAAAAAGTGAAACAAATAATACAATTTCAAACTTCCAAATTTGAATGATCCAAAAAATTTAAAAAACCTTATTTATAAAATAAAAAAATATTATTTTGCTTAAAAAAGTGCGATGAGTTTTGCGTTTTTTTTTAAAAAAAAAAATAAATATTTAATATTCAAATAAATAAAATATAGTGAAGTTAAATAATTTTAAAAAAATTCAATTTTTTTTTTACTTTTTTTTTCATAATGTTTAGCGACAAATTTGTTTAAATTTTCAATAAATTTTTCACAAGAGCGTCTGATAAGGAACTATGTTCCAAAAATAGGTAAATTTTGGGCAAAAGCATACAAATATATAAAGTGAAGTAATAAAATGGGTTATTCAAACATTCAGAAATTTCAATACAGAATTTCGACTTGATCATCCTAATATATTTTAAATGAGAAAAACGCTAATTTGTAAAAACTTTTCCTCGGTGTAACCTTACAATTATATTTCATATTTAATATCTCCATCATGTGGTTTGGTGATAAAATATAATTCTATAACTCAAAATTATAATTGATGAGAATCTAAATTTGATATAAATGCATATATAAAACATGGTATTGTTATAAATAAATTATTTGACCCCACATTCTTTAATTTGGAAATTATATTTTATTACTTCGACCCGAGAATTGAAAAAAAAAACAAGTTTTGAAGTAACACAAATGGATCAGATCTTATCTGGAGAAATTGATAAAAGATAAATGTTTTCATAGTCTAGCCTAAATCCTTAACAAACTATAGTCAATTTAATATTCAATTTAAAATAAATTTTGTTTTAAAATTTAGAAAAAGAAATAAAAAAAGTTTAAAAAGGTTTTATTTTGTTTTATTTCACCATTTTTTATTTTCAAAATATCATTTCCTAACACATTGATTGTTCCTGCAAATCAATCCTTTACTATGGCAGTGTCTATTATATGCACATGCTCTTGATATAATAGTTCCCATTACATCAGTAAATGCTGATATAATTATTAATAACAAAATTATAACCAAATGACAACGGAAAATCATTTTAATAGCAGAAAGACAAGCAAGCTTAAAGGACGGCGAAATGTTTAAAACTGAAATTCATAAATTCATAAATTTACAAATTCTGACTAATTTTATCAAATTTATATTATCGAATACAATATTCATCGTGCATTCAGTGGTTTTGCTTTCAGTGGTTTAATGCATTTAAAATATATCGAATTGTTATAAATAAATATTTGACTATGCTGCTGATATTTTGAAGCATTTTTAATTCTTGAATCAAATATGCTGGTAAGTCCGAACAAATTTAATTTAGAATTAAGTTTAGAAAGAATGTATGCTAAATAGATATTGCGAAATGCATCAGTATAGCTAAAAACAATCTTTGTCCGTATAAATGGCTGCGGTACTAATATGGAATTATTTATTTTTCAATATTTAATTTTGTTTTTTTTCCATACATAGCCCCAAATATTTTAAACTTAAAACTTCTTCAATAGTTGTTATCAGCAAAAATTAATAAAAGAATAAAGTATTTATAGAATAGCATGAAACTTTTATTTTTCAAGTGTGCACTTTAAATATTTTCTGCTATGTTGTGTCAATATTTACAAGCAACTCGGTGTGGATTTAATAAACACTTAAATACCAAATTCCATCTAGAACTTTTTTTTTAATACTGTATACATGTTGGGTTGTCCAGAAGTAGAAGTCTGAATATTATGTTCTAATATTTCAAAAATGACTTCACGGGCTAGAAAGGCAATATGTTTTGTTCCGCAAAGTTGGAAATAATTTACCTTCTTTATGTTAAAAATGAAAACTGAATATTCCGACCACTAGTTTTGTTATTAAACTGTAGCCAAGCGTCAAATAAAAAAGTTGTGACTTTCATGATATGAAATTCCTGTAAGTATACGCATATATTTTAGCCCAACAAAATTTATATTCTTGCATTCAGTGTGTATAATTTTGTATTGTATACCTTTTGTTTCAACTATCTTTAAAAAGACACTTTTGTTAATCCTTTAACAAAAAGGCAACGGAAAAATTTCTTTTAATTTTATGAAAAATAAAATAAAAATTCAACATTGCTGTATAATAAGAAAAATATAATGAATTATGTTGAACTATGAACTTTCAATAAACACAAACTATGCTTGTTCCTGAATCAAACAGATGAAGAAAATTATATAATGATGATAAATCAACATTGTGAAAACATTCAAAAATTAATTAAAGAAATATAGAGAAAATATTATAAAAATTTTTTGGAATAAAAATTTTTTGGAACTATAAAAAATTTTTGGACTTTTTGGAATTTTTGGAAAAAATTTATAGATTGAAAAATCTATTATATGATGATGATTCTTATAACTAACTTAACGTTATATTGAATTGATAATATACATCATATCTCAATTAGAATCTATCTCCTAAAGTCAATTAATTACTTTATTATTATTGTTCAATATTTAATTTTAAACTTATATTGGCTGAGAGATTAGTGTTTTTCGATTATTCACCATAATCAGAAATAAATATAGAACCTGCCAATAAAAAGATATAAATATATTTTATTAGAATTTTGTGAATGAAGATATTTTAATAATATGAAAAAACTGAAAGTCCTAAACTAAAAATATACGTTGAAGAAAAAGTTTTGCAATAAAGAGTTAAATATTTTATACATACAATTTCTGCAATATATGTATCATCTTAATATTTTTAGTTTAAAGTTGGATATTTTTATTTATTTATTTTTTTTTTAATTGATACTTTTGACTTTGACAATTTAATTAATCTTTTATGATACACTATAATATATCTCTATTTTTAGTTTTCTTTTTTCAGAATTAAAATAAGAATAGATTCTGCACTTAACAAAGAAAAAGGTTGTGTCAGGACTAATCGAACCGCAGCTTTTGTTGAAAAAAAGTGTGAAGTAGACATTTTTAAGGACTAAATTCTTGAAATTATAATATATGGGTTAATAATTATAGGTTTTCATACAAAATGAAGCTCATTACTTAAAACCATAAATATGAATTTAATGATAAGAATGGAATCTTATGACAAAAAAATTAGGTTAGCAATTCACTTGTTTTCAAACCGATTTGACCAACATCACTGTGCATTACAAATTGATTTTCTAATTTCTGTTTTATCCATCCAATCCGCAACACATTCACTTTTATGTTTATGTTGTAACCCCAACTTTATTAAGAAAATCGTTGAAAAAATATATGAATTATGATGTGTAGATAATTTAATTTTTATCGTACAACCGAAAGATATGTGTATCTAAAGCCGGGATGTCGTTAAAACAGAATTTAGCAACAGAAACAGAATCCCATACATTTGAACAAAATTTATTCTGCGACAGAATTTTACGACACAATTTAGCGACAGAAAAATTCATTCTGTCCACAGAATTTGAATAACCTCAAACGAGGTTCTTTTCTGTTTCTGTTTCTGTTTCTGTTGCCAGAATGTCAATTGAATTTAATTTTTTTTTTTTGTCTTTGTTTATTTACGTTTTTTGAATTTCAAATTTTTTTTGAACACAAATTTCAAAGCACAAATTTCAAATCCTGATTCTGTTTCTGTTTTAAAGGCAGCAATCTTATGAGATTCTGACCAGAATTTCAGTAACAGAATAAATTATTCTGTCGCTGATTCTGTTCTGTTGATAAATTCTGTTTTAACCACCCGGGCTTTAGTGGATTTCTTTGTTAGCAAAACTGTGAAACAAATGCATTGAAATTTAAGTTCAAATATAGAAGTACAAGTAACAATACATTACTACGTGACCAGAGAGGTGATTGGATTTTTTATTTGCTTTTTATGTTCGTTGAGAATGGAAATAAAATTTAGTAAATTTTATTTGTATGGTTTTAACGATTTAACATCAAACTAAATCTGAAGGAAAAAGAAATCATTTTTCAATAATATTATTGTTTAAAGAATAAAAACAAATAAATTATTGAAAAATTATTTTGGAAATCAAATTTTTTATTAGAATTACATGTATGATAGTTACTTATTATTTATCTGCTTACAGGATGGGTACGTGTATTCCATTAAGTATAAAGTTTATATAGAAAAGGATTATTACCAGTGTAGCTTATAATACCATACATAATTCAATTTCTTTTTTTTTTCATTCAAGAAAATTATATCTTGATTACTGTTTTATAATTATTAACGTAGTTGGAAAAGCTAGATATTAAAGGTTTTTTCAGTCACAATATTGTTATAATAATAATACTACGAACGAAAGAAAAATGTGGAAAATTTTAAACATATAAAGCTCGGAATTTGTGATAAACTTATATCCAATTTAGACAATTCATTATACATATGTATAAAAATAAATTAATGATAAGACTTCAATTTTTTTTGGTTTTTTTGTGCATTGTTCTAAAACTAACCACAAAGTTTACCCAAGTTTTTAATTTTAAATCTATTACCATTGTGTATTCGGTATAAAAAAATGTATAAAATAAAAAATTTCCACACATCTATTATTTACTTAAAATGCATTCTGTAAATATAATGTATGTACTATTATAAACAATGCTAGTTAAAATACATTTTTGTTTGCTAAAATATAAAATTTAAATAAATATATTTCCCAGTACCATGTAATATTCTAGAAATATTATGCTAATTTTTCTTTTCTGTCAGAATAATATTCAATTTTCTTAAAAAAGAAAAAAAAAAATGAAATGATGCAAATGGAAATACAAATTATATCTTCGTAATAGGAAAAAAAAATTGTTAATATTAATGTTTAGAATTGCTCTAAAAATTGTTAAATTTGTAAATTGATATAAACTTTTCTATTTTAATATTTATGTGAAAAACCACATGTAAAGTTATAGTTTTAACAAAAATTTAGTTTTCTAACAAAATAAATAAATTTTACTTTAAATTTTAAATTTAGAAGAAAACTAAAGCTGAATCGAATATATTTTTTATCTTAACTTCCACAAATAGAAATCTCCGAAACAACACTGAAATTTTTTTTTAACGTTTAATGATGTAAAAACAAAATGTAAATGACGAGAATTCAAATTGGATCTCTTTTTAAAATAATAATAGAAAAAAAAAAAGAAAAAAAAAAGAGATTAACTTATTAAAATTATAAGATTATTATTGAAAAACCTCAAATTTCTTGTTAACTTATATAAAGAATTTTTTTTTATTTTTTTAAAGGTAAAAAATATCCATTCTTAGTGATCCTTTTTTCTTTGGAATTTAAAACCAAAAAAACCTTTTTTTTTTTTTTTTTTGTTATTGTCACAGTGAGATTAAAGACAATTTTATTTATTTCTTCATCTTAATAAATAATAATAAAAGAAAAAGATACAAAACACCCCAATTAATTAAGTTAAAATAATTGTTGTATAAAATATTTATGGGCTTCATTTATAAAAAAAAAAAAATAAAATTCTTATTTCTATTATTTTTTCTTCATAAATTTTTTCAACATAAGTCTGAGTTTTTATTTCATATCCTTGTCACCTAATAAAAATAAATAAATAAGCAATGAATATTTTCTAGAAAAATTAATAAATAATTTTTTCTAAAATAATAAGGTTGAAGAATAGAAAAAAAAAATAGTGATTGCTTAATTAAAGTTCTTATCTTATTCTTAACTATATCATATAGCTATAAATTTAGTAAGATCAGATAAATAATATTCATAAAATTCAATATATTTTTAAATATTTCATAATTCAGAAACGCCCCCTCGTTCTAGATAACATGATCCACTCAACATTACTTAATTAACTCAGTAGTAGTTCGCTTGCATTTCAATAACAACTGTTAGTTTAAATATAATTTTTAGTAAATAAATAGTAAAATGTAGCTGTTACTACAACAATTTAGTAATTATATACCATTACTATAAAAATTTTTTTTTGATACTCCGCCATTTCAAGAATTGTAAAATAAGAATTCTATATAAAAGTAGAAATAAAGACCTGTCAATCAAATTTTTGAATAATTGTAATTTTTAATTTCATTAAACTAGACAGAAAGACATCATAAGCTTAATATATAACTTCTGGCCATAAAAATTTTGAATTCAAAGAAAATAATTGAAAGTGACATTATGACGGCTTTTTTTTTAAATTTTGAAATCTTATATGTATAAATATTATAAAAAGATTGTTAAATCACTTTTGTATAAAAATATGTATTTAATTTTTTTTTTTTTTTTTAAACTCTTTGTAAAATCAAGTAAGAAATTATAACAAAAAAAAAAAAAGAAAAAAAACCTAAAGCCTGTAAGTGTTTTCCGCAAATTTCGCTGTACATATAGAAAGGATATACAATTTTTTTTCTTATTTGATAAATATGTTGTTTTTTTTGCTACTTCATTTTTCTATGTGTATATACAAGAATTTTCTTTTAATTTATTAGGCGAAAAAGAAAATTTTATGCAGAAAAATAATTCGTTCATTAAAATCTGGAAAGTAAATAGCATTTTCCTGAAATTAATACTTTTAACGTAATGAAAGAGAAAACTCATAAAAAAGGGTTTATTACTCTGATGAAAATTAATTTAAAAATAAAAAAACATTTTTTTTTTCTTAAGTACGGAAAACATAATGTATTTTAATAAGAAATACAAAATATTTAATAAATTTTTTTTTATTACAGGAAACCGAAATTACATTTTGTTAAAAAAAAATTAAAAGCCTTGGTAATTTTTTTTTTTTTTGTTTTTTAACTTTTACTACTGACTGCTGCTAAATACAAATAAAAATCAGTAAATTAATGAGTATGAGTATGAATCACTTTTAAAGATTATGTTAAAAAGATTGACTTCAATTTGGCAAACAAAAAGGATTGTGTCTAATTGGATTTATAAAAAAAAACTAAAAATTGTTTCAAGATTGAATGGATTAGCTTTTAAACTTTTGTGATGATGAATATTCACTTTCTTAGAATGAATTTCATTTCCGGCCAGGTTTATGTTTTATCTTTAATATGAGTTATGAGGAAGGCTGTAGTTTAACGACAGATGATATTTCTTACTTTGATTTAATGTGAGTAATAAAAGTTCTGAGATTCAAGATTGAGTATACCTCGGGAAAATGAAATACTTATTTACAAAATTTTTAATATTTTCTTTTTTAAGTAGAAAGTTTCATATATAGTTTCATCCATAATTAGGGCTGCCATTTTTACGTCTTTGCCCTATAATCTAGGGGTTACCTACAATTCTCGGATCAAATCCAAAAATTTTAAAATTATATTTCAATATAAGTTTCAATATAAGTTTGAATCATCTTGAAATCAATAAAATTGTTAAATTAAGATTAACTTAAATTTAGAATTTCCTCATAGAAGATTAAAATAATTTTTATATCAAAATAAACTTACGAAATATTATTAAAAAAATTCCATACCGAATTTTTTCTATAATGGGGAATTTGTTGACTGATGATCGAAATCGTTTGTATATGAGCAACTAGACATTAGATCAATTACATTAAATTTATTTTTATTTTCGCATTAAAAGTTTCCTGCTGTTTTCTTTCTAAAATTCTATAATAAGTATTAAATTTTTAATTGTAACTAAGGGCAACAATATTATTTTAATATACTTATAAAATAATATAATTTCAAGTATACCTATAATTAATTTAAATTTCAAAACTAATAATACAATGCTTATATTTTAATCTATAAATTTATTTTTCCAAGAAAATACAAATTAATGAAATTATCAAATTTCAGATAAGAATATTACTTTGTTTCTAATAACTTTTGTTTAAAATAAAAATTAGGAAATAAAAAAAAAGATGCAAACATTTATACATAATTTTCTCATTTTTCTACATTTTTAAATTTTATTAATTTATTTCAATAATACGCACTAATTATTGTTATTTTGTTTCACTTCTGTTCCAGTTATTCAGTTCTTTTGTAATTACTTTGTAATTGTTATTACTATAAAAAATTTGAAAAAAATAAATGAATAAACCTTTAAATGGCACAAAACTAATGAGAATTAAAAAAGAAACCGCCACATGAGAGATAAAAAAAATCCTTAACTATCTCAATATTAAACTAAGAAATAAAATTTATTTTAAATTATAAGAAAAATTTTATTTTCATAACAATTTGTTATTTTCATTTTTAGTAATTTAAAATTTTTACTCTCAGAACACAATTTTTTCTTCTTCTGATAGCAAATCAGTGGTCTATTATGACTAGGGCAATCCCCATTATTTGAACATGGTTTTAATTCAAATCCAATTGCAATAGTTACCAATATTATAAATAACAAAATTATCGCTTATTCATTATTCATATTTCATTGTACATTCAGTGGTTTAATAATCCAGAATGTTCTTCCAAAATTGTTGTCGCCAATCTTTAGGCAAATTAATATCGAATTTTGAAATAGCATATTGCATATTGCATATTTCGCTTAATTTGATATAAAATGTGGAATTATTATTGATTTTTAATTCATATTTTATTACTTTGACTCGATACCATATAAATACCAGGAAGAAGCAGTAGTGGTGAGCTTAACAAATTATCGAAATTAAGCCAGTTTTTAATTAATAATAAATTTATAAAAAACCAAAGTTTTTATATGTAAAATAATATATAAAATAAAATTACTTTCATATACGTTTATTCAAAATCTGTTCTCTAATTTCAATTTCTAGGTCCTTACAGATAATATTTAAAAAATTAAAATAATTTTAATCTAAATTCGTTCACAAATTAAATCAAAGTAAAAAAAAAATCAAAATATATTCTTCAATCTGTATTCCACGGAGCTCTTAGGCACCACCATGAAAAATTTTAGGTGCTCCCCGAGAAAATTTTAGGTTTTGAAAAAACATTTATATTTTATTACATGAAAAATATTTTGGCCTAAAAAATGTTTAGTACAATGACAATTTATCACTTATGCCTTCAGCACAGCTAATACCGCAAATCAATTTAGAGCTACCGTAAAAAACCGTTTTCTGCGTTATTTCTTAATTAATTTAAATAAGAATTATAAAAAACGCAAGATATTAATTTTATTGATTTTTTGTAAAAAGAATTTCTTAAAATTATTTCATAATTAATTAGAAAACTTAATTTATTTTTTTTTGCTCCTAATGCTTTGTTTATAGCTAATTGACCTATCTAAAAAAATGGTACCGTAAAAACCGTATTTCTATGTTATTATTCTATTTATATTTAAGCAAATTTACTGAAAATGAAGATATTAATTTTATCTATTTTTCGTAAAAAGAATTTTTTAAAAATATTTTCAAATAACTAAGAAAATTGAATTTATTTTTTTTTTTGATATCTGAAAAATTTCATTACTTTACAAAATTATTTTTTTGTTTCTTTTTCATTACGTTTCCTACCTATAATAATATTTTTTTACGATACCTTTCCTGTCAAAAATATTTTTTTTTTGTTTTTTTTTTATATTTTTTGCATTTGATTTTTTACTTTCAGATAAAATTAGCTGTGAATAGGTTTCCGGAACATTCCTCCAAAAATTACTTTACTGTGGTAGCTATACCTAAACAACGCATAAAAGAATTGACTACATCACAAAATAATTTTTTTATTTCTTTTTCACAGCATTTCTTTTGCATCGAAATTTGGTTTTGCGGCATTTTTCTGTCACAATCATACTATAAAAAAAACAAAAGCAGTTGTTTGCAGTTGATTTCAGGTAAAATTAGCTGTGAACAGGTTTCCGGAACATTCCTTCAAAAATTGCTTTGCTGTATTAGCTGTGCTCAAAGCATAAGTGGAGTTTCGAAGTCCGTGAAAGGTTGAAGAAAACTGTAATTTTGTTCAAACATTTATTGAATGAATATATATTGAAGGAAAACAAAAAGAATAATCTGAAGTTAATTTTAATTAAATATTCGTTTTTCTTATAGATTAAAATATGAATTTCATTTTCGATTTTCTGAAAATAATTATTTTATTTTATTTTACTTTTTTTTGAATAGGTTTCTTCTATAAGAGATAATTTTTTAAGATATTTTTTTTCAAGAACAAAAAAATGGATTTTTATTTGTTAGTCTTGTTAATGACAGATGAAAATGAAAATGGAAAAATAACATTTTATTACATACAGTTCAAAAAATTATTTGATTTTAATAAAAGATAAAAACTTGTAGAATATTATATGTATAAAGAAAAAACATTGTAGCAGATAATTTTAACATTATGTTGATGATTTAGTTTTTGCAACTTTCTTCTTTTTTGTTAACAGCTTTCCATTTACGATATTTACTACTTTGCGCAATCAAAAAATTGTCACAATTTGTCATAAATAAAATAAAATTATAACTACTTTTATTCCCAATAACTAAATGTTTTATGTTTGGAACTGAAGTTGTGTTTTCCCAATATACCATCGCGCCAGTTCGTAAAGAAATGTCAAGTATTTGTACTGGCATGGGCGTCGATTCCTGAACCGGCCTACAAGTTCACTCATAGTTAACATATTTTTGGCACACCGGCTTAAGATATGTCTCCGACTTGTTTGTTAGTTTTGAAACTAACCTGAACACCAATAAACAGGAGTTTGTTCCGGCCGCCAGTTCTAAGGTCAGCTTAAAAGACAAAAACAAAATCAAAAAACAAAAAAAAATAAAAAAAAAACAAAGACACAAAAAAAAAAACCAAAAAAAATCAAAAAATAAAATAAATAAAAAAAAACAAAAAAAAACCAAAAAAAAAGCAAAAAATCATAAAAAAAACATTTGAGGTGTTTTTTTCTGATTGTGCATTTGAGGGTTTTTTTTAATTCTGACTTATATGTTAATTTCATAACTAACGGCTACGTCAGCTATATTCTTTACCTTAGTGCTTGTCGTATACCTAACGTTCAGTCGTAATATACGGTGACAAATAATCAGCTCGAAGACACTTAATGTATGGGCAATGTCAGTTATTTGTCACCTATATACGATCCATGTCGTACTAAACATATATCCTTGTGTCTAACGTGTTCATATCATTAGTATACTAAATTAGTTTACAAATGATATTTTTTATTTCCGATGAACTGGACAAATAACTGACTCGTGGTATATTAGGTTTATTTCAGATTTGTGGATATAAAGAGCCCTGAGCAAGATCTTTCATTCAAAAATTCTGTGCGTCCATTTGTTTCTTTTTAATAAACCAAATTTAAAAAACAAATTGTATGATTACGGTTAGTAAACTTAAAAAAACAATGGATGTAAATTATTTTCATATATTAAAGTTTTTTAATGCGTTGGGGATCGTTATGTTGTATTTAGTGCTATAGAATTTAGATCACTAAATGGAGTATTATATGCGTCAATACACTTGCAATCATTTAGATGCATCTGCGTAAATAATGAAAAAATTTAGATGCAGCAGCGTATATAATGAAAAAAATTAGATGCATCAGCGTAAATAATGAAATCATTTAGATGTTTCGTATTGAATATTACGTAATACCTAAACAAACATAATAACTCTCACAATATTTCAATACAGCCAAATACAAAAAAAAAAAAAAAAGAGAAAAAATGAGAAGAAAAAATATTCTCTCTTTGCAACTACCTCTCCCCTACGCATGAAAACAGTATACTGGATATGTAAACAAAATTTGTTATACAACTCGTTCTGTATTTACACAAAAATACATTCACACTTGTCAATTTATATCACTCGACCTTCGGTCTCGTGATATAAGTATTGACTCGTGTCAATGTATTTTTATGTATACAGAACTCTTAATTAATAACAAATTTAGTTTACATATACAATAATCTACTATTAAGTTAGGTGCGAATATATTTTACAACAAAATATGAGAAACTAGTTTTATATTTCAATTATTTATGATTCATGAGCATATCATAGGATTTTTAGGCATGAAAAAATATGACCATCATAGCTTCAAATTTAAGTGGTGAGTCTTCCGTAAATCTAAAAAAATTAGATTTGAATTAAGTATTATACACAAAAATAGAAAATTAAATATCAAACATATAATAATTTATTCTTTGAAGCGCAATTTATAGGTAGGACTAAATTGCGCTTGAAATACTTGTGGTTCTATATGTGATTAAAAAATTCATGATTTTACTATATAATAATAAATATATTTAGATACCGACAAAAGGCTTAATATGAACCGTGAAAATAGGCAATAAAAGTGTCCAAAATTCAATATGTTGGACATAACATTAATGTACCCGTTCAGAAATAAAGAAAAAACAAGAAAACTTTCAAAAAAAAAAGGAAATAAACTTTATATTTAAAGAAACTTCTGATTTTTTTTTTTTTAATTTCTAATATTATTCTTTCAATTTTCAACGTACTCACACAACACATATACTTGCATGTATACATACTGCATGGAAAGAAATGGAAACTAATAAAATATTATTTTGTTTTCTTTGTGTTTTTTTTTAAGAAAAAGTAAGTACGTGATATGATAACAATACGTAAAAAAAAAAATGTAGTAATTTTTCACTAAAATTTACATTCTTTCGTGTTTCATTTTAATAGAATGTTGTTATAATTTTTTTTTTTTTTTTTTTTTTGTTCTACCAAGTAAAACGTGATATTTTTCTTAAAGAACTCGTAAATAATTCAAGTATGTATGAGTATATATATTCATTTCCTTATCATTTTCTTAAAAAAAAAAATGAAAATAAAAATGAAAAATTAAAGGATATTACAATTTTGTAATATTACAATCTTGTGACTTATTGATTATTAAGATCGGTATATAAAAATTGTTATATATGTATATTACCTAAAGTTCGTATTATGCATATAAGCATAATATATTAAATAATTCAAAAAGTTTTACATTTTATATTTCGATATTTAAAAAATTAAATTAGTAGCTTAAGATGCGCCTCGTTACGGAAATGATGATCACACTTTGTTTGCTTTAGCTTAGAATTAAATATTTCGCCTTCAAACTCCAATTGAAAGTTATATAAAGCTCTATTTCCAGCGGCTATCTTCAGCCAAGATTATATTCTTAAATAATTCTAAAATACAATGAAATTGCGTATTATTTGAAGAATTTTGCTAAAATATATACTTAATTTTCATATTAATATGCTATTCTTATTTTTAATATGGCACATCATTTAATTTTAAAAGATTAAGAGCCCTGGACTGAAATTCTGTTTTCTATTTCTGTTTTCTATTTTTGCAGTTTTTTTTTGTTTTATTTTACGGAAAATAAACGGCCGTGAAAAATGCGACAAAAATTGTACAAAAAACACCTCTACCAGAAAATCACAAAACTATATTTGAATTTTATTTCTGTGCAGAAACTGCAATTTATCAAAAAAATTAAAAAATTTTTAGAAATAAATTAAATTAATTAAAAATTGTTAAGGAAATTAAACAAATTCAAAATTCCACGTCACCAGCCCTGGAGAGTGATATTTTAGCTTTATTTCTGCGTTTGAGTTTTTTTTAATTTAATATTTCATATCAAAGCCAATCACGTTCTACTCATTACCTATAAAAGTAAAAATAACAAAATAACAAAATAAATAAAAAATTATTATCCAATCAAAACAAAAAAAAATTTCATGTTTTTATTCCTATACCAAAAGTTATGAATGAAGAACATTTTCATTCTATGGAATTTTTATTTTTATTGTTAAGATACAAAAAATTGGTAATAAAATTTAATTATATGAGAAAAACAATCTTATCTTAAGTTTGCTATTGTTATTATTTTTATTATATTGCAAAGATATATAATATATACATATAGAGATGTATATTATTTAGGTCATTCCAAAAATTTTAGACCTAAAGATTAAACTTTTCTTTAGAATTAAGTACATATTTATGAAATTATGAATTATATTTGTGGAGGAATTTTTTTATGTAATCAACTTCATCGGTTAAATACATACAATTAATGAATTTATTAAAATGTTTTCTTAAAATTGACAGTTTAGTTGTTTTGAAACTGAAAAACGAACATTGCACAATATTTCATGTTTTGTTCCTTTTTTTGTTTTCATATTTTGTAGCTTGAATTGATAAACTATTTTTTCACTGTTAGTAGCAAAGTTGAAAATGAGTATAAAACTGAAAAAAATTAGCTATGCTTTTGAAGTTTTAGTTTAATTGGAATGACCAAAGTATCTATTTTAAGACATTATGTTATTTTTATTAGGTTTATGTATGTATATTCTAAAAATTAAAAAAAAAAAAAATTTCCCAAAAAATGTTAAACGATGAAATAATCGACCTATCAGCCTCTTAGTCATTCAAAAAATTAATTAGACACATTATTTTTAATATATACTTACATAAAAATGTGTAGTTGATACTTTGTATGTATGACGTTTTTTAGGTTTCTCAAAAAAAAAAACAGAATAAAACACAAACATAAATTCGAAATAAAATCCACAAATTCTTCCACATTATAAAAAATTTTCCAATCCAAGACAAGAAGTTCGATAACTTAACTCCGTAAATGTGTAATTCTTACTCGCCTTAGATTAGGACATTGTCTCTTCAATAAAAAATATTTGTTCGACAAAATATCGCAAACAATTTGTGAAATTGACCAACAAATAATCACTATTGATCATGTTCTTTGACAATGCACTGATTCAATTAACACGTGGAATAGCTTAAGCATAAAAAACCCTTCATTAGAAAAAATCCTGAGTACATCCAATAAAAACACCAAAATATTCACTTTTCTTTAACAAATACTGCTTTTAGATCAAATTTAGACTTAGAATTTCAAAACAATGATTTTTATCCACTTATTAATATACTAAATCAAATGCAACGATGGCCTTAGTCACCCCTTGCATTTTATTTAATATCTTAAAAACATTTATTGTAATTAAGGTATACTAAATAAATAAATAAATAAATAAATTTACTCTGTAACTTTAATCCATAAATAAGAAAAACTATTTTTTTCACAAAATTATTTAAATAATTATTTTTATTATTCAGTTTAATAATTTTAATGGACTGATATTGACACTCTTAAGTTTATTCTCTTTTTGGTTTCTTAATCTTATAATAGCTACTTATTTTAATTACCAGCTCTTAAAGATATAATTTAATATTTAGTTTTTTAGAAAGGAAAAAAAAAATTGTTTTTCTGAATTTTGTTTGCAGCATTAATGCTAACACATTTATTGTTATAGCAAATTCTTGTTATACTGCGACAATCTATGCTAGATGAACATGTTAGTCCAATTACAGTCGTTGCCGATATAATAAGTAATAAACATGTAAGAAAATAATAACCGAGAACCATTTTTATTGTAATGCCTTTAACTTTTCAATTGCGATATTTTTAAAATATAAATTTAAAAATTTTTATTTGTCTATTCAAATTATATGTTATCAAATGTATTATTCATTATGCATTTTCATGTGGTTTGAGAAACTGATTAGTAAAAAGAAAATAGATAGACAGGTACTTACTAAATGAAGTGTGACGCCCGTTTTTAGCACACCGATTTAAAATACTTTAATTTTTAAATACCTCAGTCACCATAAGAAGCTACACATATACATCAATATGGTGATACCAATACAATTTAATCATATGACAAATGTATCAATTTTCAACGAAATCCAAACCCCAGTCCGAATCCTTAGATTCTAACTATTTTTCTAAGTTCCTCTAATCGACATCTATCTACCCATCTATTTTAATCATAATTCATTTAATCTTTCATAAAATTTAAAATATTTAAAAAAAAATTATGAAAATTATTTTAACTTTAGGCCCTTTAATTCAAAACCGAAAAAATAATGATAATAAAAGTGTTAAAGAATTTCATTGCAAAAACCAAAAGTGCAAGCAAATCACTGTTAAAGAAATGCAGCATTAGGACACACAGGTTATAAAACTGTTTCATGACATAAAAATCAATATAACCTTTAAACTTATAAGCCAGAATAATTTTATATTCACAACTAACATGTTAAAACTAAGTTGAAAAAATATATAATATATTATACAACTCTTTTAAAGTATAATGAAAATAGTTTCTGAACGTTGGCATAACAAAGTTATTATACCCATTTTATTACTTTTTTTCATGCTAAATATGCATGTACCACCTATCTATATTATAAATTTCAATTCAAGTTAAAACCACAATCGGTTAAATATTTTATATTTTTTGAGGTGATGGCAAAAAAAAAATTAAATTCAACTAGCCTGGTTTTGTTTTAATTATTTAACATGGAATGTCCTTTAATACATCCATAACAATTTATTTAAATACATTGCATTCATAATTAGAGAGAAACTAAAACTTCATCAATAATTTTGATGCTGATGTCCACTTAGTAGTTTAATTGAAAAAAAAAAACAAAACACAGAAAATAATAAAATAAAAAGAAAAATAATAATAAAACCCATAAGTTTTTTCCTCATATGGAATTTTAAATGAGGACACATTGCAAAAAAAAGAACTTTTTCCCAATCGTATATAAATTAATGTTCTCATTTTTTTATTTTTAGCTCTGCCATGGAGTTCAGCCATGAAATAATGCCGAAAGGAATTGTATAATTTATTCTAAATCAAAATAACAATAATTAAATCACTAGCAAAAGATATTTTGAAAAACAAAAATATCATTCACAGATTCATAAACTTTAAGACAGATTGTAATACGTGAGCTCCAGACTGGTCTTTGCTTCTTTTAAGACAAATGGAGTATTTCTGAAATTAAAATTGAAAAAAAAATATGCAGTAAACATTAATTATGTTTAATTTTTCCAGACATTTCGATTGCCAAAAATAATATATCTACATTACGGCGTACATAATATATTTAATATTTTTAATTTTGGCGCAATATGATTGCCAATATTAACGTGTTGGCTAACGAACCTCTAAAATCTAGCCACTTTATTTTCAAAGGCCAATTAATGAACGAACTTCAGATTGAGCCTCAACACAAACAAATAAATAAAATAAAAAATTAAAACATTTTTATATTAAATTTAGAACACAATAAAATTGTATTTTCAAATCTAACTTTGAACCCGTAAAAAATTTTTTATTCTCTTGAGAGTTTCCAAACATATTTCCTAGATATTGTAAAAATTATTTTTAATAATTTCTTAAATTTTTTTTTTAAGTATTTTGTCATGTTTTATTATTTTTTTTTTCTTATTAAATATATGTTAAAAAAGTTTTTGCAATAAAAAATAAAAATAAATAAATAAAAATTTCATTAGGTAGAATAATAAAAAATACAAAAAAAATAAACTTTTGGTGGTTACAATCAATTATATTTGAAAGAGCTTTGAGCAGGACTACTCAAACTATAGATCGCGATCCCATTTGTGGTCACATAAATTTTTTTGAACTAAAAAATTTCTATAGTCGCGCGAAAAGATAATTTGATTCAGTGAACATAAAAATTTAAGAAGATTGATATTTCAAATTTTTATTAGAAAAATCATCCAAATGTCCTTAGATCAGATATTGTTAAACGTTGAGAATACATTTAATATAATATAACTCCTGAGTAGTGATACAAAAATCTTTTCATGTTTCTAATTAAACTATTATAACCTTTTTCAAATAAAGGAAATTTTCGAATAAATTATATTTGCCCAAAAAACTCCCTATGTATATTTTTATTATGCTTTTATTGTGTGTACTTGTGTGATTTTTTTCAAAACGTCCAAATATTTATTTTTGATAAAATCTTTAAGCTTGTCCTAGTCTCGGTCCTAGTATAGCTTTAATAAGAAATTGTGTTTAATTAATTTAATTTTAGAAAAAAAAAATTAAAAACAGTAAGTTGAACCCTACATCTTTAATTAGTGTATACACAACAATTTAATAAGATGTATTTTTTTAATATAGTTTAATCTTATTTTTTATAGTTAAAGTGCACATAACGAATTTCGATTAACTAGATAACTTAGTCTAAGGCATGAAATTTATCCTTGTTAACTATTCAAATATTAAAACCTAAATCGATATTTATTTTTATTTATTTTTTTTTTTCAATTTAATAATGTCAAACATAAGAAGAAAAGTTAGCACTTCACCGATAGCATTTTTTGCACCCAACAATCTTTCGGTTACCAAACCAGAACGTTCTGATAATCTTTTAATTCTCACGGTAATTGGCAATTTAGCTACATAATTAACCAATTCTTCTTGTAAATAATCTCTATCACTTGCATCATCAACTAAAATAATTTTTTTTTTTTAAATATAATAATACATTCTATCACAAAATATAAATATAACCAGGGCAGCCGCATTAGGGGGGACGCGGCGGAACGCCGTGGTACTAGTTAAATTTTATGGGGGAACGGCGTCCGCCTAGTTAGATTACCAAATTTAATTATAAATAAAATCAAAAATTAATATTTTCTGACCAGAACATTCAGAGATTGAAGAAAATTGCTTATGGATTAAAAATGTAAAAAATAATGTTCATGGAATTATTTATTATTATTATACCTATTATATTGTATTTTATATCAAATTATGTTTCCATATAATATTTCTGGGATCCGGACAATTCACCGTAAATTATTCACCGTATAGCAATTCACCGTATAGTAATTCACCGTATAACAATTCACCGTATTGTGCGGTAAATTGCTCATACGGTGAATTGCTATACGGTAAATTGTAATAAGGTGAATTGTCCGCAAATAAATATTTCCATATAGGTACAATATAATATATCTAATAATAAAAAAAACTTTAAACATATTTAAAGGTTAATTTACTTATCCTAAAAAAATTATTTTTATGTTTTAAAAATTTTGATCTTGCGTACCACCGACAAAGATGAAGACAACGGCAGCACTGAATATAACTCATATAACTCTGCATTCTCATCTAGTGAACAGTATACATTACATCTAGTACACGATGTTTATAAATCTTGGAGAGAAACAAAAATTCATGAATTCTTTCTTCTACAATTTATTACTAAGGGAACAAAAATAAAATAGAAAAATATTTTCATCTTAAGTTAAAAACTTAAAAAAAATGTTAAGAAAGAAATATTTCCTAAAACAATATCGCTCAACTTCCTTTATTATGAATGACATACCAGATGCAAAAAAAAAAAACAAGAGAAAACATAGTCTCATCTCCTTATATATATTCTTAAGGATAACAATAATTTTTTTTCTTGAAATAGAGAATCCTTGAGAAGGAAAAATAAAAATAAAATATTGAAATTTAAAAAAAAATAAGAAAAAAATATATATAGGTCCTTAGTATAATCTCAATAATGCTTTAGAAAATGAAATAGTTTTTACTTATTTGTTTATTTATTTTAAGATGTTTTATGTGAAGTAAAGAGTGTGGTATATCATTAATGTAGCATAACAAAAGAAGTTATTTAGTTGGAAGTAAACATACATTTATTTTACACAACAATATTCTTATATCCTTTATAGCGGAAATATATTTTTCTGATTCTGTGCCGTTCATAGAAATTTAACATTATTTAAACATATGAATTTTTCTGTTAAGGGATTCAAATAAAAAAAAATTATGTTGTTTAACAAATCTAAATAATTATGTATTGTCGCAAAAGTTTTTATTTTCGATTAAAAAATCATACAACTATGTATATTTATAAATATTGCATATATAAGAAATTTTTTGACGATCATATTGAAACTATATTAGTGGTATTGGAAGTTTTGGTATAGATGAAATCTAATGACGGTTTGAACTTATGTGTGAAGGAACTATAAGGAAACGGAGAGTAGAATAAATTGTAATATAATATAATCGTAAAATTATAATCAAAGTTCAACCGTTGTATCCTATAAGCATCCGGAGTATTTTCAAATTCATACAATTTCTTGATGTTAAAATGAAAAATTTTCATAGAAACAGTTTTTATTGTTAAAACAGACTATTCTTGTTAAAACAGACCAATATGTTATTTTCTTTCTAAATCATGAGTTCTTAGTTTGAGTATGGCTAAAACAAGTTTGAGCTAAGCTATGGCTAAAAAACAGTATTAAGTACATGTAATTATAAAAAGCGATATATTTTCAGGGATGCAAAATATTCCAAGTGCAGCTTCTTGCAAAATATGTAAGATGATTGATCATTCTTATTTTTCTTGTACCTACACAAAAATAAAATGAATATAATGAATACTTATTTTTTTTTTTTGTTTTCTCTTAGTTACAAAGCATAATTATTTTGAAGATTGAATTATTAATATTATTTTCATTTTCATAATAAACATCACAAACAATAATAATGACAATTTTTTGGAAACAAAAAAGTAGATTTTAATATATACCTATTAATTTAATTGCATATATCTATCAAATTACAATTCCATTTATGTGAAAAGAAAAATGAAAAAAAAAAAAAAATCGTGTTTGATGTAATGCTTACGACTCATTAGAGCAATTATCTGGACAGCATGACGAAACAATTCTTTAACCTCTCGATAGATTTGGAGTAAATTTGTCCTGAAAACAAATTCATAGGTTTTCCTAAATTGTTTTCAGAACTAGTCATACAATCTATATATTAAGAATAACAATTTCAGGGCTTACAAACGTTTTTATATACACAACACCTACACACAAGGAAAACAAATTGCCGAGATTAAATTTACGACTTTATAAGGATTTAACTGTACTTATAAGATAAACATAGAATAAAATCAAAAACATATATATACAATAGTATATACGCATATAAACATACATTTATATTCGGAATGTGATAACAAAATCCTTTTTTTTATGATTTAATACGGTAATCAAACTTTAAGACTGTCAAAAAGATTTTCTTAAAATATTCAAATTTATTAGGAATGTTTCAAACAAACGATGTATACATAAATTTTCTACCAAAGGCATCATACGTCACACTTGACATTAACATGTTCGAATTTTTTTTTTTTTTTTTTTTAATATTTTATTGAATAAATAACATTTTTTAGAATGTGGCAACATCATTTTCATTGAAATTGAGAATATATATTAAATAAAAAAAAAAAATGAAAACAAATTTCTGTATATAGACTAAAAATAAAAAAAAAATTGAAGTTAATTTTAATGGATTTAAAATAAAAAATTTATTAGTTTTTCTCTAAACTGAATTGAGACAAGGCTCGATGTGCCAACTTCAGAGAATGTGTAGATTTTGCACAGCAATTGTTATTAAATTATTGAAGATTTTTAATATTTATTTCATTAAATATTTTCATATAAAAAGGACAAATTAAAAAATATTAACAAATTATAAAAAAGATTGAAAATTTCGAAATTTTTTTGACTATAAAGTTATATTCTGAATACAAAAAAAATGCTGACACAAAAAAAAAAATTGTACAAAAATTTGAATTTCTCAATTTTTATTTTAATATAAAAAATCCGTAATTGAAAAACGTAGGAAAAAGAAAAAAAAACCTTTATAATAATGCAATTTTTCGATTTAAATCAAAATCAAAAGAAATTTTTAATATTTGAACATTTTCCATAAAAAATGCTAAAGTTTACAGATTTAAGTTATTCAGTAGAATGATTTAAGTTTTCGCAAGAAAATTCAATATGACTTAAATTTTGGTTCTCGAATATGAAACGAAAATTGAGATGAAAACTGGATTTTCTTAAAAAAATTTCTTATGTTCTTCCCTTTTATAATTATTTTTTTTTTTTTCAATAAAAATGGTTGTTATAACTTAAATGTAAGGTGAAGGTCTGATTGATTGAAAAAATATATGATGTGAATTTTAATATATAAATAATTTTTCTTTTTGTAATTTTGTTTTATTACTTTATTTAATAATGTAATACATAAAAATAAATATATATTATACATTCATAGATATAAAATACATATATATACATTTATATAAATACAATTATACAATTTTATAGATACAATTTTATAAAATTTTGGCACATTGACACATAAAAATATATGTAAAAAAAACCCCATAACAGCTTCCTATCTATATAGTATCTTTTACTCTTTTTTAGATAATATTTTTTAAAAGATATTTTGTTATATCACTTACTTTATTATATTTTTTAGACTTAGTATAGTAAAATTTGAAAAATAGAATATACCTAGACTAGTCGAAATACCCGGCTTCGCACGGTAGTCCCGAACTTATATTTATATCAAAACACTTTAATCCAGATTTTGTGCACTAAAAAAAACAGAATTTAAAAATTTGTTAAATAGCCACTTCCCCGGTGCCTTAACACATCCAATCTTCTAAATCAAGCCTGTCCAACGTGTGGCTCTTGAGCCACATGTGGCTCTTTAGATTTATTTCGTGGCTCTCAACATAAATCTGGATTAACAAGATCGTGGCTTTTATGAAAAATCGAAATTTCATAGAAAAAAAACGTAAATTACATATTTAGTTAGAAATTGACGGCGCCACGAATTAGGACCTAATGAAGTAGAACCTAAAAGCAAAAAATGAACTAGGACCTAAAAAAAAATTAAAAAATTTTGTAAATGAACTAGGTCCTAAAAAAAATGAACCAGAGCCTAAAAAAAAATGAACTAGAACATAAAAGCGAAATGAACTAGGACCTAAAAATTTTAATTTTTTTTTTTTTAGGTCGTAGTTCATTTTTGTTAGGTTCTCGTTCATTTTGTTTAGGTTGTAGTTCATATTTTTTAGGTTCTAATTTATTTTTTTTTAGGTTCTAGTTCATTCCTTTAATAATACAATCTTGAATGTTTTTTGATTGTTTCAAGGTTATTTCGCTAATTATTCAGTCTAACACAGGGTATACTTGGAATATTCTAAAACAATTTACCTATAAATAATTACATATATGCAATATATTCAATATGCAAGGGGGCTTCAGTTGTGAAAGAGAAAGTTTAACACCTTTTCCAAAAGAACACGCGAATTCAGAACCGTGGCGTCCTTCGCAGGCCTCGCGCGCCCTGCGTGCCATCATTTCTTTGAGACATCATTTCTTTGAAACAAGAACTTTGTACCAAACGGAGTTTTGAATTCGCGTGTTCTTTTGGAAAAGGTGTTAAAACCTTTCTTTTTCATAACTTAAGCGCCCTTGCATATTGTATATATTGCATATTGTTCTTGATTCATGTCTTATTATTAAATATTTTTCCATTTCCGGTCTTCACATCATTTATTAATATATTTCAAAAATTAATTGGAAACTCGCATTTTTTTTAGGTTCTAGTTCATTTTGTTTAGGTTCGAGTTCATTTTGTTTAGGTTCTAGTTCATTTTGTTTAGGTTCTAGTTCATTTTGTTTAGGTTCTAGTTCATTTTTTTTTTAGTTTTTAGTAAATTTTTGAATTTAGAAAATTTTTTCTTAGGTTCTAGTTCATTAGGTCCTAATTCATAATTTTTAGGTTCTAGTTCATATATTAATTTTAAAAATGAACTAGAACCTAAAAAAAAAAAAAAATATTTTTTTAGATTCTAGTTCATTTTTCTTTTTAGGTTCTAGTTCATTAGGTCCTAATTCGTGGCGCCGAAATTGACCACCATGAGAGCAAATAAATAAAACCATATATTCAAACTAAATATATTTATATATTCAACGATTCACACAGGTAGAAAAAGTCTGCGTACGGGCTCGTATTCTTATTTTTTGTTCGATATGTTCCTAGTTTTTGATGTCATTTAAAAAGACTCTATAAAAAAAATTGTTTGTGAAAATTTTTTTTTTTTCAAAATTTAAATTTTGAGAAATCTCAATTTTTGGAAAAATCTGCGTACAGCCGTTTTTTATGCCGCGTCTCTCTCTAGTAATGTCATTTGAAAGGCAATTGAATGTAATAATTTTGCACCATATAATTTTATCCATACGATAAGGGAAAATGTAACAAATTGCCTTTGAAAGTCATAGAAATAGCTTAGAACCGCTGGAAAATAGGTTAGAACCGCTTGTTTTTATGACTTTCAAAGGCGATTTTTGACACTTTCCCTTATCGTAGGGATAAAATTATATGGTGCGAAATTATCTACATTTAATTGCCTTTCAAATGACATTACTAGTTAATTTCTGAGACGCGGCATTAAAAAAGGCTGTACTCAGACGTTTCCCAAAATTGTTCACAAAAAATTTTTTTTATAGAGTCTTTTTTTTTCACAAACAACTTTTTTTATAGAGTCCTTTTAAATGATATCAAAAACTGGGAACATGTCGAACAAAAAATAAGAAAACGAGCCCGTACGCAGACTTTTACTACCTAGTGTATATAATAAAATATAAATTAAATCACTAATTTTTGGTTTAATTTTTTTCATAGTGGCTCCTACAAATCTGGATAATTTTCAGATTGGCTCTTAAGTAGATTTGTGTTGGACAGGCCTGTTCTAAATAGTCGATTCGGGTCCAACGCTATAATATTTTATCGGAATATACCTAAATTGCAAAACCGCCTTCTAAGGTAGCAACCGTCGGTGCCTGGGATCAAAAATATAACCAATCGGGTCTCTAGGCTCCTTATTCTCAAAATTTTAAAATTTCGAAATTTGTTGTATAGCCCCCCAATTGAGCCCTGGGTAAACAGTTGGGGGCCTCTCAACATCCACTTTTTTTAAATAGGGTTTTCGGGCCCAGCGCTACTATATTTTATTGGAATATACCTAAATTTCCCGGCTTCTAAGGTAGCCCCCCGACGGGGCCTCGGATCAAAATTTCTAGTACCCTATAACCATCTCGGGCCCCAATGATACTTAAGTTCAAAATTTCAGCCAAATCTTTGGGGCTCGCTTTTAAAATTTAAAAGATTATATAGGTGATGGTAAAAGAAAATAGCACTTTTCGTTAATATCATTTATATGCTATATATAGATGGCGAACATTAATAAATTTTTTATTTTCAATTATTTCTGATGAAAAAATTATGCAGGCAAATATTTTTACCTGTAGAATCTCTGCACAATGATATTCCGCAGATGTTGGAACTTTTTCTATCTATTTTTATTAATTACTTAATTAATTATAACTTAAGTAAAATGTCAATTCGTAAATTTTCATACAAATTTCAAGAAAATAAAAAATTTATATGTTCTCCTAAAAATAAAATATACATATCTTATAACAAATAAAAAATCTGTAACAAGTCACAAATTTTCCAAATTCTAATCCCACCCCATTAATACAAAGAAATTAACGGCGCACATGGAAGTCGTATATCAAAATTCAAAAAAAAAAAAAAATCTATAGAAAAATATTTTTTTGAGAGAAAAAAAGGTGCTTCAAAAAATTTGTATGGGACAATTTTTTAACAATTTTTTTAGGAAATTTTTACGAAATATTTAATTTTTTTTTAGGAAATTAAATTTCCTTAGAAGATTACCCAATGCATTCAATATACGCAATACATATTTCACTATTCACTATACTTGCGAATAGAAATTTGACTTGATACAAAAAACTCAATACAATTCTAATGTATTGAAAAAATATTATGAATCATATATTCACACTTGTTTCTATTTTGAGTTGAACTATTCATATATTGAATAAATCAAGTGTATTCACGAGTGATTTGTAATACAAGTGTACTCATGAATTTCTCTGATGGGAATATATTGACATGTTCTCTCTGTATACTCATACTCAAATACATACAAAAAAAGGAACAAGCTATAAAATGGTCATCAGACAAAAAATAATGTAGGAAAAAGAAAAAAAAACTTCCAAAAAACATAAATTTTGAGGAACATTACGTTGACTGCTAGTGAAATAAAAAGATTCTGTAAAATATTGTTTTCTTCATGTGTATGTACAAAAAAGCTGACAATAATCTTCAAATAAATCATTTTATATAATGATGTAAGTTGCCTCAACCTAGCACTATAATGAGCATCTCGTGTCATATGATTATAATCATACGATCATCATACGATACTTAATAAAGAAACTTTATTTCAATTCCGATATTGTTAAAATAATTGAATAAAAATTAAATTATAAAGGAATAAGAATAGTAATAGTAATTAATTTAGATTTAAGGTTTTTGTAACACGTTTTTTGAAGAAAAAATATAATTGATTTTGATCAGAAAGGAGAAACATAAAATTTTACTTAACTGGCGCAGTCGGTAAATAAAAAAAAAAAAATTAAAAAAATTATTAAGAAAGGAAAAATTTCTTAATTAAAAAATTTTAATAAATTTTTTGAATTGGTCAAAAGAATTTAAACCTTCTGAAACAAAATTAAGAACAGCTAAAGTTCTTAAATTAAGAACAGCTAAAGTTCTTAACTAATAAATCTAATTTTTATAAATTAGAAGACAATTTTTTATAAATTAGAAGAAAATTTATAAAATAATATTTTAATTTATACTTAAAATAAAATAAATAAATTTACTAAAGAAATATCTTAAAACTAATTAAAATTCCTAAAATAGGGAAAAAAAAATTTTATTAAAAATTTATAATTATACAAAGAAAAGAAAAAAAAAGACAAGCTGAAATAATAATTTAAATAAATAGAAAAAAATCATCACATTATCACATTATCATTCATCACATTATCATTCATCACATTATCATTCATCACATCATCATCGTGAAATCATTCATCATTAAGTATTTAAACTTAAAAAATTAAAATAATAGTTATTAGTAATTTTTGTAAAATAAATAATTAAATAATTAAAAATATTTCAGATGCAAGGACAAGAAATCTTATCAACCCTAGCTAAACAAATTAGATATATTACACCCTATGATGGAGATAAAAACAGTCTGATGTTTTTTCTTAATAGAGTAGAATCTCTAACAGCTTTGATTCATCTAGTCCCTGTAGATCTTAGACCTATAGCCACCGGATATTTATTAGATAAAATTATTGGCAAAGCTAGGGAAACGGTTTTGAAAGCAGGAGTTCTTGATGATTGGGGTACTTTACGAACAATCCTAATAAATGCTCATGGAGAAAGAACCCCAAGAAATAGGCTTGTTGACGAACTTATGTTATTGAGATGCAAAGGAACTGTTGAAAGTTTTTATAATGAAGTGAATACAATCCTTTGTAGACTTGGTTGGTTGGTTGGTAGAAGTGGCGGAGCTTCTCGCCTTGAAGAGCTCCCAATTAGCACTTTCGCGCCATTTTGCTACCACTTTCCTCGTGACCAAGGCCTAACGGCGGTAAGACAAGCTAAATCCACCCCGTGGTGTCAAGAAATTTCACCACGTCCCTGGGTTTGGCTATGGCTAGCACATCTACATCCTCAAGGAGGAATTCGCCTAATGTGCTGTTTCTTGAGCTTGCAAGCGCCGGGCATTTGCAAATAAAATGGACTAATGTCTCTTTTTCGCTCTCACTACCACAACTGCGGCATGATCGATTGAAGGGGATACCAAGTCTAGCAGCATGTACTCCAACTGCCCAGTGTCCCGTATAAATCGCCGTAATTCTAGAAATGTCCTTTCGAGACATTTTAAGAATTTCTTGCGTTCTTTTATAGTCATAGATCGGCCATGTTTTCTTGGCCGTGTTACATGTAGATAGTGCCCTCCACCTACTATTCGCTTGTGATAAGAAGTGCTGGTAAATATCTCTTTTTACCGTACTTAAAGCCGGATGAACCAACTCAATTGTGGAATCGTCCAACTTTGTACCTTCCTTTGCTAATTCATCCGCTCGTTCATTTCCTTGGACATCGCTATGTCCAGGAACCCAGTGGAGATAAACGTCGTACCTACCAGCTAGTTGGTAAAGCTGCTCTGAGCATTTCTTTACCAGCTTGGAGGTTACGACTGGTGAGTCAAGAGCCATAATAGCAGCTTGACTGTCGGAGGCTATTGCCACCTTGTGAACGTCAGGGCCTATGTCCCCTATTAGGCAGCATGCCTTCCATATCGCCAGTATCTCCGCCTGGAAGATACTTGATCTGTCTGGAAGCCTATAACTTTGAGCTACATTGATCCCCTCGGAATACACACCGGCACCCACGCCACAGTCCATCTTTGAACCATCCGTGAAGACTACCAGATCGATTCCCTCTAGGATATTATTTGCCCTCCACTCCCTTCTCTTAGGTATTATTACTTGAAAAGACTTTTCAAGTTCTATCCTGGGAATGGAATATTAATAACTCTTTACAATTAAGTGGAGAAGCTAATCACGAAACTATAGCTGGAAATATGAGATTGGTTCTTAAACATTTCACCCAAGAACTGCCTCCATTAATGAGAAACATTATTGAATGTAGAAATCCGCAAACGTTAGAAGCTGCATACCATTTACTAAACGAACTTGGACATACACAATACTCTTACGACAAAAATAGACAAAGGTCTAACAATAACAATTTTAGTAATGACAGTAGAAATTTTAATAGAACTTTTGAAAATTCAAATCACGGGCAAAATACTAGTCAAGGGAACAACGATAATCGGAATAATAATAGAAACCATAACTTTAATAACCGTAATAATTTTTATAATAATAATCCGGAACGACAATCTGAAAAAAATTATAATCAAAATGGAAATTTGAACAGAAATAATAATGCTAATCATTTTTTTAACAATAATAATAATCTAAATAATAACAATTTTAATAACAATAATAACTATCCTATTCTCGGAAATAGATTCCAAACCCATAATCATAGGCAAGAAGTAGAACCTATAAATCTATCCCTCAACGAAAACATTTTTGAAAATTTTCCGATTGCTGACGTCAACGAAAACCTTTTTGAGAATGAAAATTTTCCGATGTCTGCCGAAAAAACTCCCTATATAACCGTTAAAAGTAAAGTTAGATACCTTAAATTTATAATAGATACAGGTGCAGAAAACAGTATTGTTAATCCTGATATTTGTAATCCCTGGTGGAAAATTAATTCTAGACCAAGATTATTAAAAGTTTTAGATGGACTAGTTAAAACAAACACTGTTTATAAAGTTCCAATATTTCAAGAATTTAACGAAAATAAAAATCAATACAACCATTTTATAGAATACCTATTCCACAAAAAATTTGACGGTATAATTGGTAACAACATATTAGTTAATTTGAACGCTATAATAGATTATAAAAACCGAGTTTTAATTACGCGAAATTCCTCTTTACCTATTTATCTTAACGAAGAAGAAATTATGCAAAAGAAAATTATGCAAAAAATTTCTTCAAAATTCATTCTTCAAGTGTGTTCAGTAGTGAAAGTTTTACAGGCAAATTTGTTTTTAACAATTTTCCAAATTATTTACCTAAAAATGATTTAATAAAACTTAAAAATTTACTAATTAATTATCAAGACCTTTTTTTTTCTGAAGGCGACAGATTAACTTTTACTAGTAAAATTAAACATGAAATTAAAACAAAAAGTCACACACCTACTTTCACGAAACCTTATCGATACCCTGAAGTCTATAGAAATGAAGTTACTAAACAAATTGAAGAAATGTTAGAACAGGGCATAATTTCTCATAGCAGTAGTCCTTATAATTGCCCCTTGTGGGTTGTTCCAAAAAAAATAGATAATTCTGGGAAACAAAAGTATAGAATCGTAATTGATTATCGAAAATTAAATGAGGAGACAATTGATGATAAATACCCATTACCAAATATAGAGGAACTTTTCGACAAATTAGGTAAATGTAACTTTTTTACGAAACTAGATTTGGCGAAAGGATTTCACCAATTAGAAGTATCTATTGAGGATCGAAAAAAAACAGCTTTTTCCACCTCAAGTGGTCATTATGAGTTCAATCGAATGCCTTTTGGATTAAAAAATGCACCCGCGACCTTTCAAAGATTAATTAATCATGTTTTGGCAGAATTTATTAACAAAATCTGCATTGTATATTTAGACGACATATTAATTTTTTCCACAAGTTTCGAAGAACACCTAGTTTCAAAAACTGAGAGAGTCTAACCTAAAAGTACAAATTGATAAATGTAGTTCCGCTGAGCTGTCCACAGACTTTTCAGGTCATATAATTTCAAAAGAGGGAATTAAACCTGATAATAAAAAGATCGAAACTATAATGTCAATGAAAATACCTAGTTCAATTAAAGAAATTCAACAATTTTTAGGTTTAACAGGATATTATCGAAAATTTATAAGAGATTATTCCAAAGTAGCGTATCCTATTATTAAATACTTGAAAAAAGACAATAAACTAAATACTTCTGATCCTGATTACCAAGACGCTTTCCATAAATTAAAAAAATTATTAATGAATGAACCTATTTTAAAAAGTCCAGATTTCAAAAAAAAATTTGTTTTAACAACTGACGCCTCAAATTATGCAATCGGCGCAGTTTTAAGCCAAGATAGTCATCCCATATGCTTTGCCTCTAGAACTCTTAATGACCATGAAAAAAAATACTTTACGATAGAGAAAGAGCTTTTAGCTATCATATGGGCTGTTAAATATTTTAGAGTTTATCTTTATGGCCGTAAATTCTAAATTCGTACAGATCATAAACATTTAATATGGCTTAACGGTCTTAAAGAGCCTAATATGAAATTGCAGAGATGGAAATTGCAATTGAACGAATATGACTTCAAGATAGAATATTTAAAAGGTAAGGAAAACCGCGTAGCAGATAGTTTAAGCAGAATCAAAACAGGTGACGACGAAAAAATCGAAGAAATCAGTATTTTTAATCATGTTGAAATAGATGAAGAAAACGAACATAATGAAATACAAATAACTCAAAAACCAATTAATCTTTTTAATCTCTTTAAGTAGAGGTAGTCATTCTAAACATTTTTTTAAGATAATTCACAAAAAAATTCAGAATCATATTGTGGTAAAAGAAAAGCAAGACCTTTTAAAAATAATGGATAAATTTTTAGTAGAGAAAAAAAAATATTGCATATTTTCTGACGACGAAGAATTATATTCTGAGTTTAAACATATATATTTTGAAAATTTTAAAAAATTAAAAATTAACTTAATTAAAACTTGCACAAAAGTTAAAGATGTTAAAGACGAAGAAAGTCTACTGACCTTAATTAAAAATGAGCATCTTCGAAATAATCACCGCGGTATAAACGAAGTCTTTGCAGAACTTAAAAATGATTATTTTTACCCAAATATGAAATCCTATATTATAAAATTTATTAATAATTGTGATATTTGTATTTTAGCTAAACACGATCGAAGCCCTCCAAAAATTCCATTTAAAATAACAAGAACAGCTAGCCATTTCAATGATATTGTCCATTATGACATTTGGTTTCCTTATAGGAACATAATGTACTTAACCACAATTGATAAATTTTCTAAATACGCCACCGTACATAAGCTAAACGACCGGACGTGGCTCTCAATTCTAAAAGCACTCAAAGAAAGAATTTTATTTCTTGGATAAATTAATACTTTAGTACATGACAATGATACTTGCATGCTGCACAATTCTGTTAGCTTATTTTTAAAAGAAAACAAAATTGATCCTCATTTTACTGCTGCTGGACAAAAAACCGGGAATGGAGACATAGAACGGCTCCATGGCAGATTAAACGAGCATTTAAGAATTATAGACGTAGAAAATTTAGAAAATGACGATATTTGTGATAGGGTATACAAATCAGTGAATTTTTATAATAACACCATCCATACTACAACAAAACTAAGACCAATCGATTTTATAGTGAAGAATTACGACAGAAAAGATATCGAAAACTTAGCAGAAATTGATGAAATTAACAAAATAAAACGAATAAATAAATTGAACGAAAATCGGGATAATGACCCTCAATTAAAAGATAATATTGTAAAAAATAGGCAAATAATGAAAAATAAACCAAAATATAAAAAATTAAACAAATTTCAAAAAGTTGACGATTATGTAACAGACACGAGTAATAACAGAAAGACTAAATACTATAAATCACAATTAAAACGAAAATACTATTTAAATATTCCAATCATTATGTTTTTTTTTATCCTTGACATTACAAGGATAAATTAAGAACAAAAGACTAATCTACCACATTCTAAATGAAATTCTCCTTCTCCAATCAAGAAGAAAAATTTTCTAAGATTCTACAAAATTCTAAACGAAAATTTCCTTTTCGAATTAAAAGAAAAACTTTTTATAAGATTTGTTGTATCTTTTTTATAATAATAAAAATTAAAATTAAAAATTTTTGAATATCCAAATTAAGATTTATAAAAAAAAAAAAAAAAAATTAGCACTAAGAAACGAAAATTTCCTTTCCCAATTAAAAGAAACATTTTTTTTATATAAGATCTGTTGTATCTTTTTTTTTTTCTCAAAAAGATATTTTTGAATTTTGAATTTTAGTAATTTATAAAATGTATACATTATAATTAAAAAATAAATAAAAAGTACAAATTTCGAAATTAAAACTTATAAAAATGTAGCATTAAGAAATGATGACTTAAAAATTTAAAAGAAAAAATTAAAACATAATTTTAAAACATTATAAAAATTATGATTAAGGTAAATTTAGTACTAAGAGTTAACGAACTGAAAAAAAAAAAAAAAAAAAAAATACGAATGAAGAAATTGAAATAAATTTTTTTTGTTTTCTCAAATTAAATGACAATAATTATGTATGTTTGCAGTGACGCAAACATGCTTCAGGGAGGAGAAATTATGTAAGTTGTCTCAACCTAGCACTATAATGAACATTTCGTGTCACATGATTATAATCATACGATCATCATACGATACTTAATAAAGAAACTTTATTTCAATTTCGTTATTGTTAAAATAATTGAATAAAAATTAAATTATAAAGGAATAAGAATAGTAATAGTAATTAATTTAGATTTAAGGTTTTTGTAACACGTTTTTTGAAGAAAAAATATAATTGATTTTGATCAGAAAGGAGAAACATCAAATTTTACTTAACTATATTGTTCAACTTATGGTTTGAAAGTTTTTTTTTTGTACAAGAAAAACAATTTCAACAAAAAAAAATTTGCTTAACATATGTATATTAAAATGAAATTATATGACATGACAAGACAAATTTTACAACAAATTTTCATTTCTATAGTTTACATCAAGACCGATATAATATATATTTAAGAGCCCTGACTGTGAAAAAATTTGTTTTGGATTTGATTTCATTAGTACAATCTCGACAAAAGTGATTTTTTATATGTAACAGAGTATGGATGCAGATTTTTTTTAAACCGGATTTTTTTTAAATTTCAAATTGGTCTTTGAAAAACTTTAACATATTTGCAGAGATTGTGTTTTATAGGAAACAGATAATAAAAAGAACGCAGAAATAAAGCCAAAATAGCACTCTCCAGAGCTGGTGACATAAAATTTAGAATTTCTTTAATTTTCTAAACAATTTTTAATCAATTTTATTTAATTTTAATTTTTTTTTAACGTTTTTTGATAAATTGCAGTTTCTGTACAGAAATAAAATTCAAATATAGTTTTGTGATTCTCCGCTAGAGGTGTTTTTCATACAATTTTTGTCGCATTTTTCACGGCCTTTTACTTTCTGTAAAATAAAACAAAAATAAACTGCAAGAATGGAAAACAGGAAAATATTCTAAAATTTCACAGCGAGGGCTCTTAAAAGAGGAAATTTTTTTTTATTAAATTAGAATAATACAGGTGGGTAAAATCAAGAACTTAATTTATGTGATGAATATGTTACTTCGAATGCAATTTTGTGTTGAAATGAGAAATAGTTTGTTGACAAAAAATCAATTTCATTAATTATGTTCTTGGAAAGTTCTAAAAGAAAAAATTGTTTTAAAATTATAATATAAAAAAAATTTAATTTTTTTATGTAGGCTTCTGATAATTCTTAAAATTTTTTAAATATTTGATTCTTTTTTAATTTAAGTAAAAATTTTCTTCTGTAATAAATAATACAAGCTTTCCTCTATAATTTTCCATTAACTTTTTTTTTTTGATAGCGTCTTTCAATCAAGAATTGGTTTTGTTATTAAAAATTATTTGTGTACAGAATCTAATTAAATTTAGTTTACTTTATAATTAAAAATATTTTTTCATCGCAAAAAAAAAAAATAAAGATTTTACAAAAGTTAAAAATAAGTTCTTCAATGAAAAAAAAAAATACATAAAGAACTAAATAAGTTTTGCTAAAATATTTTTAGCATAAGAACCGGACATAGTTTCGGTATACTAAGTTATATATAATGCTATTAGCAAAAACAATTAAACTGTTTTTTTACTGTCAAAGTTTTTTAGCAATAATGAAAATAAGTTTTTTTATTCAACTGTAATGACTTAATAAGTGCTAAAGAATAAAAGTAAAGATAAATTTATATCTAAATACTATATAAAATAATTTGTTACCAATTAACAGAGAATGTTAAATGAGTGCTAATGTTTGCAAACTAAGTTTGGACGACTCTTATGTATTTGATTATTCAATAAAAAATAATTTTCCTCTGATTTTCCACACCCTAAATGAAATCAATTAAAGTATAAATAATGCTCTTCTAAAATAAACTTTACTTTTTTATCTTCCTGACCCTATATTTATTTCATAAATATTCAAGCCTGACCCTATGCTTGGCTATTTTATTTTTCCCCAAAGAAAAACTTGATAAAAAAAACATTTTGCACAGACAAAAAATATTATTTCTTTGCCGCAGGAGAAAATATATTTAAAAAAAAAATAAATTTTTTTAATATAATATGTGTGTAATTATAAATATTCATTTTGACTTTTGATCTTTCCACAAACTGAATTCATAATAACTTTTATATATGTATATGCAAAATTATGAACAGAATTTTCATCATTAAAAAACAAAAGTATATAAAAAAAAAGAAAATATTTATATTTGAAGAGTTATACTATATGTGTGTTGTGTACAATTTTTTTTTTATGAAAATTAAAATAAATATTTTCTTAAATTTTTTTCTATATTTTTTTTTATCCTAAGTTTAAGGCGAAAATTTAGTGCAATTTTTTTTTTTGATGCATTTGCATTTAATAAAATAAATCCTTCAAAGAAAAATTATTTATATGCTGTGAACAATTGACAGGAGAAGTGGTATTCAACACTGATAATGTTTCAATTTTGAAACTATATGAGTATCTTCGAAATTTTTTTTTTAAGAAATAAATTGTGATTTCCCAAAAAAAAAAAAATTAATAGCAGAAATTTATAAAGTTATTTTGAAAGATATTTGTGAAAGCACCATTAACTCGTTATGATTTTTTTAAATTATAATTTATCTTTAGACTATAAGTTCGTAATTAAATCATTTTTTCCCTTTATATATAGTTAAAAAAGAGGCAAATGTATAAGACTAAAGTAAATAATATATTTTTATTTGTTGTATTTTTTCAAGGTAATATATAAATATCATCCTTATAGAACGAAATGTATCCTTGCGTTTTTTTTTGTTTTCTAAATTGACAGAATCTACATATATATATAAAAAATTGTTTGCAGACTTAATATAGTTAGGAATAGAATGCAATGAAAAAGTTTTCTCCAGCGTTTCTAATCAGTGTTATTATACAATCGAAAAGAAAAATTTAATTGCAATAAGCCAAAAGAAAGACTTTTATATAACATCATAATATACATTTTTGTCATAAATTTTATAGAAGTATTATTTTCTAAGAATTAATAGAATTTTGTTGATATCTCGATTCAAATCCTCTTACTCAATTATTTGTAAATATTTTTCAGCACATAATACTCTTCCTACATAAATTTCTATCACACAGTCATACGGAAATTTAATAATTTATGATTTAAAATAGGGCAACTATTTGAATTTAAAGTATTTTTTTCTTAACATTATCATAAAGCTTATGGTTCGCATTAGCAATAAAAAACTCATAGACTGTATCATAAATATTGAGTTTTGCAAGTCATATGCTCATTATTCCAAAGCACTTTAAAATTTAAGAAAATAAATAGGTTTTCATAACTTTAAACCACTTTTAAACTCGCCAATCAAAAGTATACATGTTAATGTTTCCATCATAATTATGTTAATGTTAATGTTAATTTTAATGTCTCTGAGTAAATTTGCGAAAAACATTCAATATAGTTCTCGAAAATTGCATAATAAATGGATATCTTGCTTGTTAAAATAATAAAAATATTTTTATTAATTTTATTTTTTTTTATTTTGTTGCTTCTTGAATCAATGAATTTATAAAATATCAAATAGCACATAAGATTAATAATTAAGAACAAAAAAAAAAGCACTAATAAAAGAATAATATTTTTCGATAAGAATTTTGGGATTAAAAGATTATATGGTTCTTATTAAAAATGATAATTGAAAACGTGCAATCGATTTGCTTATTTTTTTGTGTTTATTTTATATTATTTGAGTTTTGTGGTTTATAAAAACAGAAGTGTATATTCAGGCGAATGACAAAAATAAAAAAAAAAGATTTAAGTGTATCTTTTTAATCCTAGAGACAACGACGACGACGTCAACAACATATATAGTATTTTATTTAAAAATAAAATATGAATGACAGAATTTTTATATAATGTATATGGTATAAATAATACGCTCAAATTAATAACATCAAGTTGAAATATTTTTTTTAAATTATAATAAAAAATTAAAAATAATAATTCTTAATCTGATTAAAGTCAGAACGTTATATATGGACTATATTTATTATATGAAATTTTTCATGGTTATCATGTTAATCTAAAGTTCCATTAAAATAAGATGATCTAAATTTAATGAATGTTTGATAAAGCGGAGACTATTTAAGAGATATTAATTTGATGAAATTTTCCATTCCGACAACATTCTCAGTTATTATTAAGACAATTTTTGGAACGTAGTTCCTTATTAGACGCTCTTGTGGAAAAATTTATTAAAAATTTGAACACTAAGTGTCGCTAACATATGATAAACAAAAAAAAAAAGTTAAAAAAAATTATTTTTTTTTTGTTGAAATTTTGAATTTTTTAAAAATTATTTAAATTCACTATTGAATTTGAATGTTAAATTTAATTTAATTTTAAATATTAATTTTTTTTTTTTTTTTTTTTAAAGAAAACAAAATTAATTTTCTTATTATTATACGAAATTTTTTTTTTTATTTTTTAAATAAAAAAAATATACTCCCGTCCCGTCGCTTAAAGCTTTTTTTTTTGATATTTTTTTCTCTTTCCAATTGGAAGTTTGAAATTGGATATTTGTTCCGCTTTTCGTTGTTGTCTTGTCGTTTAGTGCAAAACAGTGGTTGACTTTATTATGCTACAATACAAAATTTATTAAAATGCATACAGATTGATTGGGCATACACCGTCGTACGAATGAAATGAGAACTAACTTAGAAACTGGATTTTTTCATACAGAAAAAAAACTAACTAATAGCCTTTCCAAACTTATTTTCTTATAATCTTATGATACAGAAATCCGTTCGTGCTATAAAAAAAATTTAGGTATTTAAATATTTTTTAGTTATTTTAATAAATATTGTGTTCTTTGGTTTGCATTAATAATTAATGTAAATAAAACAAAAAGAATAGTAAACTTAAATTTTATTTCAATTTATAAAATATCTAGAAAATATTAATTTTTTATTATTAACTAATTAATATTTTATAGTTCAAATAAAATTTAAATTTTCATACTAATTTCAATGTAAATAAAAATCTTGTATAATTTTGTCAGTATTATTTTGCCAATATAAAGGCGCTATTCGGTACCAAGGTAAGTCAAGTCGTCTGCCGGCGTTAGATATTTCGATACTTTGCCATTTTGGCTATGATATTTGTTTTTTTGTGTTGCAAACAACAAAAACATAAAATTAAAATTTATAAGTAAATTAACGATACCTGTTAATTTTTTTAAAGCTTAAATAATGAGTCGACGCCATCGCATTTTATATTATTTGATGAAAACTTAAATTTTATTTGATTTTATAAAATATTAATAAAATATTTAGAAAACTAGGAAAAAGTAGAACAAAACAAAAAAATAGTGGTTTGAGGTATTATTTTATGATGCAGGGCTCGTATATTTTTTAAAAAAATTTTTTTAAACTAATAAAATTTTGAATTCATCGAAAATGAAAATTATTTATATGTACGCTGAGGAACTACGTTCCAATTGGGTGTCCCATGACAGCTCTTGTGTTTTTTTTTTCTTAATTTGGCCTAGGACCGGTATGCTATTGTGAAAATTACTTCATTACACCATTATACGGGCCCTCATATTTGTTCATTTTTGATTTGGATGATTTCAATATTTGGGTAAAAGAAAATATATTTCCATAATATTTAAAAGCAAAATTTCATTTCTTATAAATCATATTTTTGATAATCCTTAAAAGGAAAAAAAAATTACAAATTCGTTGACATTTTCAATATAATTTTAGGAGGATTTTTTAAAAATATTTTTATCTATTTTATTTTGATAATTATATCCATAAAATATATTTTAGCTCTACAAACCTATGTGTAGTAGAATTTTATTGGGTAAAATAACCAAAAAATACAAAAATAGTTGAATTTTCCTCAACAAGTCATATACCTATACCTAAAAATATAATTTCATTTTATTCATGAATAAATTTATTTTAAATGAAAAACAAATTATAATAATAATAATAATAATAATATGCATAAATGACTGTGTGCATAATGTTGTCCTTGGCACAATTTTTATGTGAAAATTATATTTTCTATCCTGATAATGAAAATATAATAGTAGATTATTGTATATGTAAACTAAATTTGTTATTAATTAAGAGTTCTGTATACACAAAAATACATTGACACGAGTCAATACTTATATATTTGGGACCGAAGGTCGAGTGATATAAATTGACAAAGTGTCAATGTATTTTTGAGTAAATACAGAACGAGTTGTATAACAAATTTTGTTTACATATCCAATATACTGTTTTAATACATAGGGGAGAGGTAGTTGCAAAGAGAGAATATTTTTTCTTCTTTTTTTTTTTTTGTATTTGGCTGTATTGAAATATTGTGAGAGTTATTATGTTTGTTTAGGTATTACGTAATATTCAATACGAAACACCTAAATGATTTCATTATTTACGCTGATGCATCTAAATTTTTTCATTATATACGCTGATGCATCTAAATTTTTTCATTATTTACGCAGATGCTTCTAAATGATTGCATGTGTATTGACGCATATAATACTCCAATTAGTGATCTAAATTCTATAGCACTAAAAACAACATAACGATCCCCAACGCATTAAAAAATATTAATAAAAAAATACATCAATCTACTGTTGAGCGTCAAGTTAGATTCTTTCATATAGATAATTGGTTGTTGGATGAAATAGGGAAAGAAATTGATATAGCAAACATAAAAGTTGATTTATTTCATTTAAATTAAAAAAAAAAAATTTATTTTACATGCCCAGCACTACAAGGATGCAGTTCAGTAAAATTGATAATGTTTGTTTAACTTAAATTGAAAATATTGTTTTTACAGTTGCTATTTTTCTCCTTTTTTTCATAGAACTAAAGTTAGAGGAAATTTCAAAAAATATGTTATTGTTATTACGTAAGACTTTGATCGTTTAAATCCTATCAAATCTAAATAAATATATACTCAAAGTTTGAATACAGTATACTATGGATACTTAAATCAATTTTTCAAAAATAATTACATTTTTCTGCATCTATTCAGCATCGATAAATTTAATTGTTCAACATTTTTCCCAGAGTCAAAAACCTTTTAGTTATAACCATTATTTTCCAAATAGATTGAAACTCAATTTTCGAATTACTATAATATTAAATTATTTTATTCAAATTATTAAAAAAGATAAAACTATTACATAAATTCCGTAAATTTTTTACAAAATATAAATAAATATAACATTAAAGTTAATAATATGAGCGCATTATCTGCTTTCATGTACAAAATATGTGGGAAATATGACGTTAAAAAATGAAAATAAAAGTAAGAATTGCATATTAACTTTCACCACTAAATCCACAGGATATAAAAAATCAGATTTATTTTTAGGTGTTCACAGGGGAATAAATATATATATTTTATTTTTTTATCTCAAAATTTTTCGAAAACACAATTTATTCAACATTTTACATTTTATTCAAAAAAACACATTTTGATTTTATCGATTTTTTTAAATATATAAAAAATTGTATATTTTTTGTGACAATATGTAAGTGTTTTTATTTACCTGTGCACTGAACATTGTTCATAAATTTGTGAAAAAAATATCTTTTTTTCTGGTTAAGCCAATAAAATTGTTAAAGATTTTTAAATGCTACAATCTGTTATTTTAAGAATTCGACAGTCTTTAAATACCAGGTGGGCAATTTAAAAAAAAAAAATAATAATAATATTAATAATAGTACACTATTCAAAGATTTGTCAGCATGAAATTATGATTTTCCTCTGTGCTTTCGTATATTTTCTAAAATCGTTTTTGGAAATGCAAAACACATTTCAAACTTTTTTTTGTACTGATTTTTTAATTTTCAAAAACGATTTTGACTCTTTCTTTCAGCATCATTGAATTTCTACGACACAAAAACGTAGAAAAATTATTTTCGAAAATAATTATTTTTTCTCAATTTAAAATTTAAACTCAAATTTAAACACAAAAAAATGTATGAGGAATACTCTAATCAAGAAAATTATACAACTTAAGAAAACTGTAAGAATGTTGAGCAAAAAATATTAAATGTGATGGTTCTATCCAAGTGACCGGGAGTGTACTGTATACATTTTATGTATATAAATAATTTCTGCCTTTGCCTTTGGTCTATTGAGATCTTCATTCTATAACTCTAGAATTCAAACTCGGAGAATTTTATATACTTTGAATTATACGAAAAATTGTACTATGCATATTTTGAGATTGATGTGATCGAAATCTTACAAAAAGTTTCATAAAGTTATTAACATTTTAGTGTAAAAGGTACCTTCTGTTGTTGTGTGCATTTCGTAATTTTCAGAATGACCTGCCTTGGCATTTTAAATTATAAAGTAATCCATAAAAAGTTTTCTATCCAAAATTTTTTTTTCACTCCAATCATTATTCTCAATTCTGCAGAGTTTAATAATATTTATCGGTTTCTTAAGTTATTTCCGTCATCGCATATGAGATAACTGATTTATAGTTTAATGCAATTTAAATTAGAAACTTTTCTTTTTTTTGTCTTAAAGTGACATATTTTATTGCAATCGAAAAACTATTTTACACCCACATGAATTTGATTTTATAAAAAATATTGAACTAGCAGAAAATAGAACAAATTTATTGAGAAGAAATTTAGTTGAAAAGAAAAACTTTTACGTTAGTGAAAAAAAAAAAATGTTTCCTAAAAGTTTTTCCTAATCTTGTCTATCTGAATATTATAGAAACTTTAATGTTAAAAAGAAACTCAAAGTTTATAAATTTAACTTTTCAAAACTAAAAATAAAAAAATATATATATATACCTATTATCTATCTTTCCACTATCTTTTTAGGTTAATTATCCATTAAAGATTTTCATTTTATTTTAATAATTTTTTTTTTCTCTTTTTCAGACATAAAAATACAATAGTAAATTTATGGATAAAATATATCTTATATAAATGTATAAATGAATTTTCCATATTATATAAAATTCAAAAAATTGTAAGAAAATAAATTATTTTTCTATTTGCCAATTTAACTAAATTAAAAAGAATTACATTTTTTTTAAATTAAAGCGCGCTTTGCTGGTTTTTAGATGTGATTTAATTTTAGAGAAACTTGAAAGTTTTTTTGCATTGGATGCACAAACAAGTTTAGGTTGTAGCCAACCAATAAATTTGCGATAGTGTTTTTGGAATGGATTTTCAGTATTAATATGAAAATTATGATAAGAATTGTTGATTATTACTTCTAATTCTACATTAAAGTGCATAATGTACAAAAATTAATTTCCGCTACAGTGTTTGAACATACATTTATTATGTTCAACACAGATTAAGATTTTGCCTTGTGAATAACTATGACAACTCGTAAATTCAATGTTAAGCTATTATTGTTTCACATTAAACTAGTTTCAAGCCTGTTTTGAGTCAAAAATTCTAAAATGAAATGACGTAATATAAAATTTAATCTATTTTTTTTATTAAATAAACCCATTTCTTCTAACCTTTATCATAATTAAGTATATCTTGAAGTATATTTTGAAAACAAAGGGAAATCATAAAGCAAAAATAAATAAAATACACAGGTATAAGTATCTAACAACAACAAAAAAAAACTAATTTCCCATAACATAAATGCTAATAAAATATAATCATAATAAGATTTATTAAATTAATATTCAAATCATAAAAGCATAGTTCAAATGTTTTTATCAATTAAGAAAAATAATAATATAGAATTGGTTTTACTTTGAATTGAATCTTTATTTCAAATTAATATTATTTATATGTACCTGATATAATATTTTTTATTTCATTTGTACGAGATTAAAATATTATATATACACAAAAATTTTGCAGATAAAGAAAAGAAGGAAGGATATGGAAAACTATGTTTATTTAACTTAATAAACAAGGACTACAAATCATAATAAAATTGTAGAACTTAATGTTCGTATAACATAAAATCATACTAAAATCTAACTAAATAAATAAATTTCTAAAAGTAAAAAGCTCAAAATCTTATTTCGTTGAAATAAATTTAATATTAAAATGTTAAATCTTCTACAATCTTATTTCTTAAGAACAAAATTTTCCTGAGATGCCCACACTAAATTTATAATTTTATGAAAATTTCAGTATATTAATAATTTAAATCCTTGTGCATAAACAATATCTGGATTGATATTTAAAACATTCGAAACTTAAAACTTTTTCCAGTGTATATCAAATATTTGAAATATTTATGATTATGTACGTATGGAAAATACTGCAATTAACCGGATCAAAGCATTTTTTAAAGTGACAAAAATGTAAAGTTTCATACAAATTATAATCAGTTTTTTTATTTAAAGATTGAGATCCTTATGCATATATTGTACGTGATAAGTATATTAAAAATATCAATAAATATATAATTTATAGCGATATAAATTTAATAAAATAAAAAATAATAAAATAAAATTATTAATAAAATATACCTATACATAAAATTATTGGTAGACTCATAGGCTTTCCAAACTAAGAATTTTATTCATGAATTAAATCAGGATATCCCTCAATTGAAAATTGGTGTTCACACCATGATTTTTTTTAACCCGGGTTAATTTTGTTGTTTTTTTATTTTTATTTTTTTTCTTAATTTTCTAAATAAAAATTAGTGAATAAAATTTAATCAAAAATAATTAAAAAATTCTATAAAAAAATTCTATAAGTGAATTAATTAATTTAAAATTAAAATTCGAAAAATAAAAATTACAAAAAAAAAAAAATTATTTTATTTTTAAGTTTTTTTTTAGCCATTTTGTTTTTTCTTTTTTTAATTATTCAAACGTACATGCCCAACCGATAATTTTTTGACGTAATCATAACATATCAGGACTTATTCATTTAATTTATCAGGTGAATCTGATTTAACTCACATTTAACTCAACTTTAAATCAACTAAATTTTTTGTATGATAAACCTCCTTTAATTCAACAACTATTTATAAACATTTGCGAATCCTTATTTAATCCCGAAGTTTGGAAAGGCTATCAGATTGAAATGATTTTCTTAAATGTTCATACATATACCTATAACATAAATCGAAAGGAATGTTTAATTAAATGATTTTGAATCAATAAACTATTAATTTACAAAATTGCATTTCTATTTTCCCTTCTCTCTCACATACTTTTAAATACAAATTTTGTAAGTTATTTTCATTAATATAAAATGAAAATAATTCTCTAATTAAATTTAAAAAAAATGATTTTTTTTAATTACAATCACTTTTGTCACATTACTATTATATATATATATGTATTAAAGGACATAAATTTGAGTTTATTAACAATAAGTGATTATCAGAATACAAAATAGATTATTCTAGATCCCAAAATGTATATATCTACAAATTTTACTTTTATTGCAAATAATCACAAATATTTGAAAACAAAGTTTTTTTTCACGCTTGATAAATAAGACGATCTTATCAATTTTACTACTTCTTCTTTTTTGAGCGTTTCCAGATGCAAAGACAAACTCAAAATTTGAAAATGTATCTAACAAAAATCATTAAATGTATATGGTCAAGATAACTTAATGGGAGAATTCTGAAAACAAAGTTTATATATATTATTATGATTAGAGACCGGAATTCCGTGCAATTGCACCTTTTTTTTGGGCATTTAGAATGGGTTAGAACCAAAAGATCTATCCGAATCTTGTAAAATGATATTTTTTGAGACCCATTTTCTGTTGCACGAAATTGCACGTTTTGGGGTACATTGCACGAAACTGCACGTTTTAGATTTTTTTGCAAAACAGTGCACGTTTTAAAGTTTTTGGAAACAATTATTTATAAAATTAATAAAATTTAAAAAAAAATATGTAAAGTATGTATGTTTGAATAATAATTTTTATTAAAACGTTTTTATTAGTTCACTTTGTTGTTTTGTAATCAATTTTTCAGGCACTTCTAGATGAGATAAAGGCTTGAAAATTGGGATCCGAGATGGTTATAGAATATTAGAAATTTTGATCCAAGGCCCCGATGGGGGGGCTATCTTAGAAGCCGGTTTTTGAATTTTCGTATATTCCGATAAAATGTTATAGCGTTGGATCGAAATACCTGGATTAAAGACTGGATATCGTAGGGCCCCCATCTGTGGTCCCAGGACTCCGGGGAGGAGGCTAAAAAGTAAATTTAGAAATTTAGGATTTCATAGCTTTAGCATATGTAAAATAGATATAAAAATTTTATGTTTTTATTTATGGCTTAATTCGATTCAAATAAGATTAAAAAAGAAAAAATAAATAAATAAATAAAAAAAAAAATTTTAAAACAACGTTTTTATAACGGAATAAAATAACTAAAAAGTAAAAAATATAATCAGATAATAATTGATAACCTCATACCGATTTCCCTGAAAATTAATTCTCACGAAAAGCGTGGGGAGCCTAAAATTTAACATTTTTATCAATATCGTTTATCACACGCGCCCCACGTTTTTCGTGAGAATTAATTTTCATTGGGAATCGGTCAGGGAAATCGGTATGATGTTATCAATTATTATCTGATTATATTTTTTACTTTTTAGTTATTTTATTCCGTTATAAAAACGTTGTTTTTAAATTTTTTTTTTTATTTATTTTTTTTTTTTCTTTTATTGCTATAAAGTTATTTGAACAAAAAAAAAATTTTTTTTTGCAGCTTATTTTAAGAACTCTATGTTTCAAGATAAAATTTTACTTTTTATTAGTGATGCAGCGCCGTATATGATAAAAACAAAACAGCCGCTATACTTTGCAAAAAAAAAAATCGTTTTATTAAATTGTATTTCCTAAATATTTTTGTTTTCGATTTACCTACAGGATTTTAGGTTTTCAAATTTTTTATTGCACGTTTTTGCAAGTTTTGAGGTTTAAATTGCACGTTTTCAGATTTTGACTGCACGAAATTCCGCTCTCTAATTATGATATATGTATTATTATTCATATATTCAAATAGTAACCAAAAAAAATTTTGCAATTTATCTAATATATAAAATTTCCATGTCACAATGTTAGTTACCGTACTCCTCCGAAACGGCTTTACCGATTTTTACCAAATCTTATATGCGTATTCAGTAGGTCTGAGAATCGGCTACTATCTATTTTCTATACCCCAGGGACCTCCCCGGACTTCAAAAGTTCGTCCGATTTCATTCAAATTTGGTATTTAAAAAGAGGAGCTGATTACACACAAATATCGTAACAAAAATTTGTTGACCTCCTACCATAGGGACCGCCCCGTAAGAAGAGGAACTGATAACACACAAATTTAGTAACAAACAATTTGTTGACCTCCTACCCAGAGACTTCCCCGGGGGGCGGACCTCAAAATTTCGTCCGATTTCATTCAAATTTAGTATGTAAAAAGAAGAACTGCTTACACACAATTTCGTAACAAAAAAATTGTTGACCTCTTACCCAGGGACCTCATCTGGGGGCGGACTTTAAAAGTTCGTCCGATTTCATTCATATTTGGCATGTAAAAAGAGGAAATAATTACACACAAATTTCGTAAAAAAAAATTTATTGACCTCCTACCCTAGGGGAGGATTTGAAAAGTTTGTCCGATTTCATTTAAATTTGGTGCATAAAAATAATTAAATACACGAATTTCGTAACAAAAAATTTGGCCCCCTCTTCGAATATATAGAAATCAATTTCTTTATTACTAAGAACTACAAAATATTAAAAACTAAACCACTCAACCGATCGTTTCGAAATTTACACCGTCTCTTTGTCTCGGGATCGTTATAGGCTATTTTAAATTTGAATAGCACCCTACCCAGAAATCCCTCTGCAAAAGTTCTTCCGAATTCATTGAAATTTGATTCATAAAAAGAGGAAATGGATAAAAACACAAATTTGGTTTGGTTTGGAAACCTGTTTAAGGAGGGATATCATTCGATTTCATACAATTTAATTGTTGAATAAGTAGAAATGATAAATATTAATTCTTAGATATTTTCCCAAATTTATAAAATAACTAGCTCTTATTCATCAATCTGACAACAAAAATTTCACTTAAAACGTGTGTTCCACAACAACGTGTGTACGGGAACAGCAAGTATTTATGTATTACATGGGTATTTGTTTTTTAAAATTAACTTAGTTTCTCGATGCTTTCAAAATTATTATTTTAGTCATTCTTTTTCACTCGCTGACATTTGCTGAGAGTTGAGCGCGGTTGAAATTTATACAGTTTCAATGAGATTTGAAGTACTACTTTTTTTAATTAAAAGTGGTACATGTCCAAAAAATCAATCATCTTTTCCTAACAATTTTTCCAAATATTTAACTTTTCAAACATTTTTTTTTTCAATAAATCATATAATATCTAATCTATATCACTTATATAAATATCACTAATAGATTCTAGATAATTTATAATTTATGGAAATAAAATTAATGCTCATAAATAATTCAATTTTAATGCGATATTCGAATATTTCCATATAATTATGAAATTTGTCCAACAATTTTGAATGAAATTTTTGTAATAATTATAAGTCACACAATTTTCTTTAAAGTAGTTTTGATTTATGTGTTGCTAGTAGAAAATAAAATATGAATAAATAATAATAATTAAATTTTGGACATCAAAGAGACTATAACGCGGATGGACAAATTTTTTGATTATAACATAGATTTCAACTTATAAATGTTTAAATTATAAAAATATGCAAAACTTTGAAACTTTGTAAATCTACAATTTGCCATTTTATACGACAATCAAAAATGAATATCATAATCAACATGCGTGGACAAATTTTCAATAATATGTATATAATGCCAATATGTAAATGTTTTTTATATGTCATTAAGGTTTATCTATTTGGTACATGTTTATATGCCATTAAGGTATATCAATCATGAACAAATATTTATGTCATTATTGTATGTCATAATGGATCTATCGAATCTCGATATTAAATATTCAATAAAATATTTCCCCCTACAAAATTTAGAAAACAAAATATATATATGCTATTTATCTATATAATTTCTTTATTGTTTGAACAATGAGCCTTCCAATGTCAGCCAGCCTTCTCAATGCCAATATTTTTCTTACTAAATTTAAAAAAAAAATGTTTGTTGGACTTTGTATGAAATACAATTCATTCAGTATAGCCGATATCTTTAATTTTGTGAATAGCTTTGGCTTAAATAATTTTTAGAATTATTAAACATAAACAGCATATTTATATACATATACCTGTACATACATACATAATAAAAAAATAAAAACTTTTGATTAAAAATTTATATAATTCATATAATAATATAGTATATAAAAAAAAAAAAATGAGGAAAATTATTTATTTTCTCTTCTCTGACAAGGATTTTATTTTATTTTCAAAATTTTGCTCTGTAAACGCTAATGCAAGGACAAAAAGTTGATTTTAGAAAAGCGAAGCAAAGACATTTAATATTTATTAGATTTCTTTTTTTCCCAGAACCATATTTGCTTCAATTTTTTAATTTTTCCGTCTGAGAGAGGAAAAGTGGAAAAATAATAATAATATTGTTTTTTTTTTTATTTTTCCTTGATATTTTCAATTTAGTACACAGACATTATAATTTGGATAGAACTAATTGAAAATAAACAAAAAATAATTTAAAAAATATTCAATGATATTGATGTACACACTATATACAATGTTGCATAAATTATAATTTTATTGGGCATCGAATTAAAGTATTTATAGTAAAAATTTGCCAGGATCTTTATTTTAATCTTAAGATTATTTTTCAATTTTGTATAGGTATTTAATTCTAGGCAATTATAAAATTATAATAGGTATTTAATTTTAGGTTTATAAAAGACTAATGTAATATCACAGATAGGAAATCAATTCTTCTGTACTACATACTGTCGAAATAATTTTCCAATTTTATTTCGTTTGAACAGAATATCATCGTCTATGAAACCTCTAAAATATGAAGAACTTATTTCATTAATTTAAACAAAAATTTTGTCTAACGTTATTAGGTGTATGGATGTAACTTAATTATAGTATTACAGAAAAAAAAAAATTGTGATATTTTTTTTTTCATAACATTCGTAACAAACAGCTGCAATTAAACGCCATCTGAATATTTCCTTTTCAAGAGAACTAATAAAAAAAATAAAAAATGAATATTATATAAAACTTAATTCCATTATCATGAATTTTTTATAGCCAATTTAAATTCGTTGAAATATATATATATAATTTTTTTATGGTTGGACAAAAGCCAACCACCAAAATTGTTGGAATGAAAAAAAAATTCAAACATTTCTGATATTCGCGAATATATTGTTAAAAATAAAAAAATATAAAAATAGAGCAAAAAGAAGAAATAAAAACATTTTTGTTCTTAAAAAATATTTTTATCAGTTTGGAATTTTCATTTTTTTTAAGTGAATTTAATTATGTTGAATATAAAAGACGAGACCAAAAAAATCAAAAGAAATGTTTTTCAATTTTTTTTTATTTTCATTTAATTTTTTTTTACTTTAATTTATATGGTCTCATTTCCTTAATTCCAATAAGTCTCATTTCCTTAATTTCCAATAAAAAACAAAATATAAAATATTATGTTCTGTTCTGTTCTGGTAATTTTGTTTTTATTATTACTATATATTTTAAATTATAAATTCCATTTTATACAGAGTTGACATTTTCATATCAGAAATTATATTATCATTAATTGATTAAATTTCTAAAGTGTCTTTATCTTCAATCTCAAATACTCATAAGTCCTACTTTAATATGAATAATTCTTTTCAAAAAATAATGATTTTTACTATAATGTAGCTACTCTAAAGATAGTTGGTTTAATTTCTTATAATATTTTATATAGTACTCAATGTCTTGATACATATAGGTTTAATATACGTATAAATTCTCTGTTAACACTTCTGAATGGTCAAGGTTAAAATTCCTGTAAATTTTAATTTCACAACCAACAAAAAATTCCTTTTTTCTTTTTCTTTTATTTTTACGTCTGAACAATTCAAAAATTAAACTCTTAATGACATTTATTTTTCTAATTCGTACCACATACACTTATGTCCATAAAACAACAATACTTTATTTTATTCACTAAAGACGCGTACTAAGCACATTAAAAGGAAATGAACAAAAACAACAAAACATACAAACGCCTTAGCTTAAACATTATTTTTAACTTGATGTAGATAAGAAAGTGATGAACACACAAAATATTGCATTCATTAGAACGTTTTTTACAGACATAAGTTTATGCTTTATGAATTTGTTGAAATATTTTCAACATCCTCCCCGCCTTTGGGCTCTTTAGGCTCAAATTTAAAGTTGATTCTAGGTGCTGGTTTTGGCACCTGGAGTTTACGTCTTATATACATGAAAATGACTATGCTTATCACTGCAACAATGATCCAATTGGCATATCCTAACACAAAATGGTGGATTATATACACTTCAAGGTCTGTTAGATTGACTGATGGTAAGAATGATGATTCTGATTTAGTTGCGACATGATTGTAGGACTTGATGGTGATACGGTCATCTTTTAGTTCACATTCGACATTAAACCGTACAATCCCTGATTGACGTAACACTTGGAATAAAATTGTTGTACCACAAACTACAGTGACTTTATGCGCTAAATAACCATGAATTCACTTTTCCCTGTATGGACTTGAAATTTCACCTTTGGTCTTGCAGGTATTGGCTTGTTGTTCAACAGTTCCATTTCACATTTGAAGGGGTTTGTGTCCCGATTGTAAACTGGATGACTTTGTGAGCATAGAAAGAGTCGTCCTAGTGATAGACATTGGGATAGCTCAGCTTCTTCTATTGGATAGTACTGTGTTCGGTGTAGATTTGATGCTAAGTATGTTGTTGATGGATTGATGGCCAGAAATCTGTCGTTTATCACCACCGGAACTGCTAGTACCTTGAACAGCTCAAAGGTTTCTCTATTTACTAGTGGTATCTGGACTTTAAACATGATGTAATCATTATTTACATGGCTTTCAACGTTCATGAGACTGTACGCTGTCAACAGACTGAACTGCTCGCTTGCTAATGTTATTGTTAACGTTATCCTCAAATGTTATCCATAAACCTTGGAGAGCCTTAAATTTATTTTCGTAAAACTCCAAATTTCTTCTAGCTACGGGCTGCTCCGAAATGTTGATAATGATGCGTTGGATTTCATCTCCCAACTCCTTTTGCTTCTGGTATAATTCATTAAGAGTACTCATCACGTCGGGGTCACCAATGTTAAAACTTCTGAATGGTCAAGGTTAAAATTCTCCATTTGTCCAGGTTTGGAACATTTTGACTATTGTACCATTGTATCCTGATTAATTAGGTACATTTTTTTTATTTTTGACCACTGTCATATGAAAAATTTGTATTTGGAGTATTTTCACTTGCAATTTCCATTTCAGGCTTTCCTACTGAAATGGTTAATTGGGTCAATATTAAAGTTATCTTCTTAACTTAATTTCAACATATTCAAAAGTGAAGTTCTTCATGGTTAATTGAGAATAATAATAATTAATCTAAAATTAGATTGATAATTTCTTGGAGCATATTAAGACAATAATTATCAAAAATCGCCGGGAGTAGCTTGTAGCCACCCAATTGAAATTATATGTTTTAGAGTTAAAATTAATCTAAAAATCTTTTATAAAACTTCTTATTCTTAGATTATACATTTAAAAAAAAATAAAAAATTAAGGAAATTTCTAATAATTTTTTGATTGTCTAAAACCAGATTAAGGAAAATATGTTGAACAAAAAAAACCAAAGTCTTTAAACTATAATTCAATATTCTTTAAGCATATACCTACACCACTTGGTTTTCTCTCCACAACTCATTTAGATTTTGATAAAATTATTATTTTTATGAATAATGGTTTTATGGTAAATTATTATTATTATTATTGTTATCATTATTATTATAATTATATCTTTTTTTTATTTTGCCATAAATAGAAAAATATGTCTTGATAGAGTCCAGCATGTGTATCTAATTTTGCGATTTCTTTCATACGAGTTTTTCATATACCTAAGAATTTCTCTTAAAAAATTCACCATTATATAAAGAGAAATGCGCATAAAATTTAATTTTTTTTCATAATGAAGTACCTAAAGCTCAGTACCGACAAAAATAAAAATATATATATATAAATATAATTACTAAAATGAAAAAGGAAAAAAAAATAAAAAAGTGATAAATCTCAGTAGCAATCTGAACGCAAATTCGTGCGTGTGTCCGTATAAATTATTCCGACTAAACCAAAAATAAGAAAAAAAAAAAAAACCAAGGAAATAACTTCCTTTAAAATTACGTAAAAAAAAAAAAATTTTTTTTGAAACTCAAGCAAAAAAACATAAAACTCTAACATACATTTGTTTTTGTTTTTCTTTTATCATAAGCCGGAAAATTATATGTGTACCACCAAAAGAACACAGAAAAAAAGATACAAAACAAAAAAATTTGTAATTTTCGTATCAATCTAATTTGTTTATAAACATTTTTTTTTGGATTGGCATAAATTTAATTAAAAAAATTCTTTGTTATCAAATTAGAAAACTGATTCAATGTTAATGTTTAATGTTTGGTCAGAATACATTTTTAATTGATATTTAATAAAGAGTATGAGTAAAATTTTGTTAAAAAAAATATATTAAAATAATAATTAGAAACTTATTAAGCTTATATATTGCAATATTCAGTTCCCTTGATTAAAATTTAAGAAAAATAAATGCATTTGAAGTAAATTTTTTTGGTAGACAAAAGAACAGAATATTTTTTGGATGGTTGAATTTTTCAAACCCATTTAGAGATATTCAAAATTAATTTCAATGGTTTCAGTTATTTTCCTCAGTGTATGTTTGCATTATTTCAATCATTAATTTTCTTAAAACGTTTCCATACAAGTTAATTTCAATATCCTGCACTAGATGTATTATTATTATTTGATTTTACATTTCTAAAATAAAATTTTTAATTGTCCTTTTCTAGAATAATTTTAAAAATTTTCTTTCTATAAAATCACATTTTGAATATTCCCTTATTGTATAGAATTCTTGGTAATTTTGTGAATAAATTTCAAATTTACATTTTTAACACTTTTAATGTAAAAAATTATACGATGATATGAATGAAATAGGACGACATCACCGTAACCGCAAAAAAAAAAAAAACTTTAATAAAAGTCAAAAAAATGTCTATATGTTTTAAACATAAAGATAACTTTTTTGGAATAGTTACTTATATTTTCATGATTAAAACCATATCTATACATATCGACGGCTCCAAAGAGTATTATGGTAATAGGATGTGATAAAAGGTGACATGAAATAACGCCCAAGGTATTAACGCCTAAAAGGCGTTATTTCCCTCCGTAGTGGGAAATAAAGCCCAAATTGCGTTAAGGCTTTATTTCTCACAGTGATGGGAAATAACAGCCGAAAATATGAGGAATTAAATGAAAGTAAAGAGTGAATTAAGGCCTAAGTAAGTGGATTTTTATTTTTATTTGCAGCACCATCTGTTTTTTGTGGCTACATGACATAACCGCGAATGTCATAACCGCGATTTTTTTTTGTCATAACCGCGAAATAAAAAATAAAAGTGTCATAACCGCGAAAAATGTCTTATATTTTTTTTTGTCATAACCGCGAAAAAATATGGCAAAAAATTGAAAAAATTTCGTTTCGCGGTTATAACAAAAATTTTTGTTATAACCGCGAAAAACAAAAATTCGATCATTTTGAAAAATGAAAAAAGACCTCGATAAAAAAAATGTTGCGTGGTAAGCACACGGGAGGGGGGGAGGCAGCAGGGCGGCGGACGGGCGGTTGGATTTGCGGCGCTAGCATGGTGGCCGACGGGCGGTTGGTCAGTAGGATTTGCGGCTTTGGGTGTTATTTCTTTTCTAACGAACAAAAAATGCAAAAAAGAATTAACGCCCATGGACGTTATTACCCATCATTGTGAGAAATAAAGCTCAAAAGCAATTTGAGCTTTATTTCGCACTACCGAGGGAAATAACGCCTTTTGGGCGTTAATACCTTTGGCGTTATTTCATGTCACCGTGATAAAACGACATTGAGTCATACTAACGTTTCTAAGAGAAATAAAACTCATTAAAAATAAATAAAATATTTTCATTGTAAGTAAAATTGACGTATGAGCAGAATTGTATATTCATATTCATATACAAGCCCACCAGTCCATCGATCAAAAATTGTAACTGAGAATACGATCAGCAAAAAATAAAAAAAAAAATTTCCTATCACAATTAATGCATGCTAGAGCTTTCGGTTTTTACAATCTTAAACTTCCGTTACCACCAACTTGCAATATTGGCACGAAATTGAGCGCTGTCGTATATTTTAAAATGCGATTTTATTGTGCTTTCTTTGATTAGATCTTAATAAAGATACGATATAAACCATACTTAATATCGTCAACTTGCGGTATTAAACGGCACAAAAAAAAATTTCTATTATCGTTTATCCTTTTATGCAATGTTTTTCAAATTTTCCAATAAATTTTAATTATTAAAAATAAAATATAATTTTTTTCATAAAACCTTTCTTGAAAAAAAATTTAAAGTTAACAGTTTTTTGCTTCCTGTAAAAACTAGTGATTTTGAGATACGATAGTACTCTTCGGAGCCATCGATATGAATAAATTACTTAAAAAAGATAAATAAAATAAAAATTTCCTTTAACTGCATACGAACAAAATTTTTGACACAAAATATAAAATTTTAATACGAGAGAAAAATAAATAATCACAGACGCAATTATCAGATTTAATTAATATTCTACATTCGCATACATAATAAATAATTCATTTTCATCTTTGTGATTTTATATTTTCAAGAATTTTTTGTTATCTAAAAATTAAACATTTATTAAATTTTCTCGCAAAAACAGCTAAAAGTCACATACTAAAAACAAAAAATTTTAATAAAAAAATTTTTGTTTGTTTTTACATTTCAATGAGAAAATATAATATATACATTATTTTCTTTTCTGAGAAATATTTTCAATTTAATGTTCATTAGAGAGAAAATTTTTTGAATTTTCAAACTAAAATCTCTGGGGAATATTTAGTTCTTCACTAATGATAAATATTGGTTGGTTTTTTTATATAATCTACTTAGTTTTCTTAAAAAAATATCTAAAATTAATTTTCCTTTTAAATTTTATTTTATTTATTTTGTTCAATAGAAGAGAAAATATAATTATTTGATACATAATATATAAGATATTATTATATGTACTTAAAAACTGTATATTCTTTTGTATTAGCAGGAAGAAAATATCCTGTTTTAAGTACATTTTTTTTGCTTCCCATAATACTCAGCTCTTTTGAATTTCGTATCTAAACTGGGTTTTATATCTTATTCCGAAATATACAATGTAGTGTAGAATAGAAATATTTTCTCAAGGATAATTTACATACACAATTGTATTACACTAAATCACTAAGATAAATGTGCTCGAGTGGTTAGAAAAATGAAAACTTATCATCGTAAAAATTCGATACCAAAACAATCTTGGTCATCGTTTTATGATTTCTATTTTTATTATATATAAGTAATTAAAATTCAATATAATTTTAATTATTTACATATACTATTATATCGCATCGAATAATTATTTAATTATTATTAATATTATTTGTTTAATTTTGCAAAATATTATTTTTGTCGAAACATTAATCAACTAAATAATAATTAAATTAATATCAATAATAAATTATATAATGTCAAAGTAAATTTAAAACTATAGCTATAGTACGTATTATTAAAGTGGAAACTAGTTGAAGTGCAATAAAAATATATAAAATTTCAAATTACAATATTAATTTATAATGGATATAGAAAAATAGTAAATTAAAAAAAAAATTAAATATTTTAGAAACAGATTTATAAAAAAAAAAAAAAAATTAGAAAAAAAAAACATAATGTGTAATTAACAAAAATAATTAAAAAAAAATACATATATATAAGAAATTAAATAAATAAATTAAATAAACTTTTATCATAATAAAAATGAAAAAATTAAAAAACTAATCTAGTTGTTATAATAAAATAAAAATAATAATAAATTTATTATTATTATCATTATAAATTTAAGTTGTTTTTCTTGCACTTTTGCCATTTCTAAAGGATTAAAAAGGATATAATATAACACAACATAGATATATTTCAATTTAATACAAAAATAATACATATCACCCTCAATAAATAAGGATACCAGATTTCCAATTTAAAATTTTTATGTAAGTTTTTTTTTATTGCTTCAAAAAAATAAATATAAGAAAAATTTTCTCTATTATTATTTTTTTTGTTTTTTTTTTTGTTTTTCTTTAGAAATTCCAATGAAAATGTTTTATAGAGCTTTTATTCAAAAGTTGACTTTCTTTTTCTTTAAAATTTTCTTTAGCTATAGTACATTCTAAAAATTTTATAATATTATTCGTGGCTCCATCGTGTATTGTTCATTATTGAACTCCAACAACAATTGGTGGTATTTTCTTCTAACTTATGCATTAATTAGTCAGTCCAAATTTTTTATCTTTTTCCAGCCAATAAATTCCCATATAAAATAATCTGATTGACTTTATATAGATGATTATAAAGAGAATTAAGACACCAATTCGATAATATTCAAAGTAGGCAATGAATAAATTAGGTTTTTTATTTGCAATTAATTAAGTCAATTTAAATGAAATTTCAAATTCTTGACACATTAAAGTCCAACAAATGATATAAATTTGAATATAATATTAAATCGATTATAGAAAATGATGAAATCCAATATTTGAAAATATATAGTACCAGAGATGATGGAAAATATGAGATGTCGCATTGGATGCTAAAAATTGTTTTTTTTTACACTTTTTTTGCTTTTTTAATAATATATGAAAATAAAACAGTTTTAGTATCCCAATGAGCAATGACACAATTCTATTTTCTATCATCTCTGATAGTACATACTCAATATGTAGATATAATTTGTATAGTCATCAAATCATGATACAACTTGACTGACATTTGTGTTATTTGATAATTTATTTATCTTCGATGAAATACAATGGATATATAATGAAAATTCTAATTTTACTATATAATTAGCGATCCCAAACTGAGACTATTTTTTTGCTAAAGAAAATTTCTTCTTCTTAAAAAATCGAGATAGCTTGACATTACATCCGTATCATCTGTAACGTCTGCATAAATTTTCGATTTTTCGTTTTCTTAAAAGTGAGGCTCACTTAAAACTACACCTATAAACTGACATTGTTATGGAAAATTTAAATTTCCCCTTTGCAGATTTTTAAAAAATAGAATAGCATTTCGGAAAGATTTTTACTTCAAAAAAGCTTCATTTATAAAATAATAGCTATGAAATCGTGTCGTTCCAAAACTAGAAATTAAAATAATATTTCTGTTTCTAAGATATAATAACAGCAATTTTCAATCACGAGAAAAATCATAAACGATGACAACCCTATGTTAATACATTACCCCTATTATATAACTATGTACTGTGGATGCATGGAAATGACTTGATTACGCTCCTAATTATTTGTTTCTCTAACTTTTGACTCAATTAAGGATGTTAAATTTCATCTAACTAACAAAGTTATAATTATTGTTTTTTAGTTTCATTTAAAACTTATATAATAGTCAAACCATAAAATTTGTCGTCATTCAATTAAGAAAAATCTGAATTTTAAACTTTCCTCATAGATTCAATTAAAATGCAAATATTTACGTTATTATTTAAAAAAAAGTTTTTCTTTAGGAAAATAAATGATGTTTCCTTTAAAATTAAAATGTTTATGCTTAAATAAATTTCCTTATTACACTTCCATATAAAAATAGAAAAATAACTTCATCTCGGAAATGAGACAACATATTATGGAAACCAAAAAAAATAATTAAAATTAAATTGATGATGGTTTGAAATTATATTTATTTAAATTTAAAATTTCATGATAAGTTTTATTTCGTTTTGATCGCAAAAACAACATTGTGACTGTAGGACCAATTCCTAAAATGTCGATGCAAAAAAGAGATTATTAAATATCAAAAAAAAAAAGAAGTAGTTACTAATATAACATAATAATTTATCTATAATCTATCTGTGTCAATGTGAGCAACCCTTAGTGAATAGACGGATGACGACTCCGAAGGGGGATGGCTTCGGTTTCATAAGCGAAACGGATCATTTTTTAAATGAGAAAACAAATTAGCGAATATTATGTATCTTATGTATGTGTGTGTATTTATATATTTGTTCTATCTATAATGTTTATAAATATAAATTAAATATTCTGTTTTTGATTGCAATTTTATTTTTAATTTAAACTTTGATACTTCTTATGTATATACGATTTTATTTTTAATTATTATTCTTTTAATAACAATTTTTCAACTTTGACATTATTATGTTTTTTTTTATATGATTTTCATTATTTCTTTCATTACAATTTTTTAGATGAGATTTAATTTTTTTGAAGGTAAACTTCTTTAGAGGCATTGTGATTGAGAGTGAAAAAAATGTAAGTGTCAAAAATGTAACGCCGAATGTCAAAAAAAAAGGCAAAAAAAAAGAAAAAAGAAAAAATTTATGTGGCAGCTGATGATAAAACCGACAGCCGCTAGCAACTTAATGAAGCTTATCAGCGCAATAACCTATTAAGAATTAAAGTCGAAAATACTATTTTTTTTTTTCGATTGACAGGGAAGTTTATTTTAAACAATAATAAAAAAAATATTTCATTTATTAATTATTAGTGCTAATTTTCAAAAAGTTTTTGGAATACAAATATGTATTCTGAATAAAAATGTTCCACATGCACCTATTTTGTGGATAATTTATTTTTGATATTAATTTTTCTTAATGTAATTTTTAGTTTGTTAGTGTAATTTATTTTTGACATTAAATTACACTAATAAAATGCAGGAGGAATATTTTTATTACAATTACTTTTAGGAAGAAATACTAATGTCAAATTCTGCAGGCATATTTGAAAATGCTCTTTTAACTAAAACAGATTTTTTTTGAAGTAATTTTTAATTGAGTTGTTAGTATAAATTATTTTTGCCAATAAATTCCATTAATGCAATGCATGTAGAATATTTTTATTCCAATTCATTTTCAGAAGAAGTAGTAATACTTAAACATGAAATTTTTCAGGCATATTTAAAAAGTTATTTTAGGTTAAACTTTTCGGGCAACAAAAAGAAAACATGATTTAAGCCACGCTGCTGTTTTTTCATATATTATTGTCGCTAATAATATAGTTGTAACCGGAATTGTGTTTACAGCTTATAAGGTGTCTACATTATCGTATTTTTCCTGCATGCGATTTTGTTCTTTAAATGTATTCGTGTACCTTTATACAAAATCCAAAATCGCTGCAAAATACGCATGCTGATTTTGAATAATTTTTCAGCATGCGTATTTTTTGACATTTCTCACAAATTTTGCTTTTTTTTATTAATTTGACATTTAAGTCAAGTAAAATGATACAATTTGGAAAAATGTATAAAAATCGCATGCTTTAAATCTAACCCTGTGGCATATTGAGCACACATAAATACTAATAAATGAAACAGAAAAAATAGAATACATTCATAAATACGCGCGATTCTAAATCAGCCCGTTAAAATATAGTAGAAATCATCTGGCAATCAGTGTTGCCAAGCAGCCATAATTCTAGCCATTTTGAAATAATTTAAAAGGCATTATGCCACTAAACTTTTTGAGCTTAAAAAATGTTTAAATATTTTTAAATATTTTTATATCTAAGTAGTCGCTGGTTTTTATTTTTTTTTTGTTTAATTTTTTCTAAGCCGCCGAATTCCCCCAAAACAAGTTATTTTAAGTCGACTGGCCGCAGCAGTCGAAGGACAAAAATCAACTAGTCGCCGGCGAAAAAATCGATTGGCGTCATGTCATATGCATTTGGTCATTTTAAATATTTATTTAGCCGCTCCAGAAAATACTACTTGCCATGAAGTTTCACTTCTTCCGTGTGTCCCGAGACTCACATATTTTTTTTTTTTCATTCAAGAAATTCACTTTATTTTTATTTCATACAAGAAAGAAAAGAGTAATGAAAACATAAATTGAATTGACTTTTTTTTTTTAATTGAAAATGAAATTATGCTCTTGATTAAGTTAATTTCTAATTGGTAAAATTTTTTTAGGATTAAACTGTCAATATTTTATGTTTTTTCTATACGAGCCCTGCATCATAAGACCTCGTACGGGTTTTTTTTTTGAGTTTGTTCTACTTTTTTTCAGTTTTCTCCAGTTTTGTATTTTTTTCGTTTAAACCAACCTTTTTTAGGAGTTTTTGGTCTTTATAAAAAAAATTTTTTCTTAAGTTAAATTTTGAGAAAAAAATTATTTTCCAAAAGTCTACTTTTTCAACTTTTTTTATGGGCATCGCAGAAATTTTCGAAAGGTGCATTTTGAAGGGCATTTGGGAGTAGTTAATTTTAGCTTTTTGGGTTTTGTCGATAAAATAAAGGAGAGAGTCAAAAAACGCCTTTGAAAATCCAAAAAACAGGTCAAAAACGCGAAAAATAGCAATTTTCGCCTGTTTTTTTTGAATTTCAAATACGTTTTTTGGCTCTCTCCTTTATTTTATTGCCAAAACCTAAAAAGCTAATATTAACCACTCCCAAATGCCCTTCAAAATGCATCTTTCGAAAATTTCTGCGATGCCCATAAAAAAAGTTGAAAAAGTAGACTTTTGGAAAATAATTTTTTTCTCAAAATTTAACTTAAAAAAAATTTTTTTTTATTAAGACCAAAAACTTCTAAAAAAGGTTGGTTTAAACGAAAAAAATACAAAACTGGAGAAAACTGGAAAAAAGTAGAACAAACTCAAAAAAAAAAACCCGTACGAGGTCTTATGATGCAGGGCTCGTAGTATGAAGATGAATATAATAAAGATATCTTTTTTGATTTTGTATGTTTGTAGATACATTATATGTATAACTTGTGCTTGTGTTGTAATTATGTAAATTTTTATTGAAAAAAAATTGTCAAACAAAATACATAAAATCTATAAATAATAAATTTGGGCACGAATTCTTTTTTAATTTTCGTAATTATAGCTATTGGTATGAGTCTTTAATTTTTGTCATATAACTGTCGAGTGTTGAGTCGTTCCTTATTTTAAAACTTAATTCTTTCATTATGAAAAAAAAGCAAGCAGGGTTTCAAACGGAGATTGATTTTCAATATTGACTTAATGTTACACAAACCAAAATATTCTGAAATTTTAAACTATAACAAGCTGAATAACTTAATGTCGACCCAGTTTTGCTCTAAACTTAAAATTTCTCAGTAACAAGAATTAATATTATATATAAAAAACTTGTTCTTAAACTTTTATTAAAGTGCAATTCTAACGTTATAATTTTGTTCAATGGAAAAGTTGAAATTGTTTTTCTTCAAATATCTGATTTTTAATTACTATTTCTATATACATTATACATACCTACTAAGTTATACGTACACATAATATTGAGGCAGGAATTTGAATTTGCATTCATAACCTAAGGATTTTTTTAAGATAATGCTACATATCGTCGGTCGGCGACGCAAACCTCGTAAGTCTGTTTTTGAAAATTTTACAGGAGACACAAAAAACTGTATTATTCTTATTATTATAATTAGCACAAAATTGCTTAAGATTGGCCAATTTCGAAGCGATATGGATTGAATAAAATCTGTAGCTTCTTACGAAGATTAGTACATTATCTTAGTTTCAAAAATGTGCAAGGTTTGGCCACAAAAGCTCCCCACCTAAATTTTCGATTTTTTTTTTTCGACACTAAAAGTGCGTAAAAAATATTTAGAGAGTTTTTATGAATGTAGATCGACGCAGATCAACAAAAAGAACAGGAATATTTAAAAAAACACGTTTTGTAAAAAACAAGACTTACGAGATTTGCGTCGCCGACCGACGATATGCAATTCTCAACAATTATATAGAAAATTAAAGAAAATTATAGTAATTATTACCCTTATCTAGTTATATTTTGTACGTATATATAAATATATAATTATCTTGTTCGAATATAACGTAGAATGTACATAAATATGTGTCATTATTTATGTACATTCTACGTTAAATCTTATGCTAAAAATTTTTTTTTAAATTTAATTGAATTTTTAAATTCAACTTATTTTCCAGTAGAGTTTTGATCAAGAAATTCAGTTTTTAACAAATTGCAGCTGAATAAATATTATATTTTTACTTGAAAGTATGCTGAGTAACAGGTTTCTAGAATTTCTATACTGTAAAGAAAAATCAGTTTCAAATCCAAATGGATGGAATTTTATTAAAAACATTATTAGAGTGTATACGATGCTTAGAATAGTTGACATCAAGCTCACGTACATCATATTACTAAATTTCAACTAAATTTATGATTTTTATGTAAATTTATTCTTGTTGCTTTTGTTTATTCCCTGAGTAAATTGTTACATGAATAAAAAAAAATTAATTTTTAATCTAATTTTTAATGATAAAAAAAGGGCAATGACTGTACGTTTACGTGAATTTAACACAAAAAAAAATCTTAAGCAAACTATCTTCATTTTAATGAAATTTTCTTATAAAAAAAATTTAATTCTAAAAAAAAAGAACTAATAAGGATTCAGTTTTTTTTATAAAAAATTAAAAAAAAAAAGTGTATAACATATCGCTCATTCACAAGAAAAATGTTTCAATTCAGTATTTTAAAGATTTTTAATGCGTTGGGGATCGTTATGTTGTATTTAGTGCTATAGAATTTAGATCACTAAATGGAGTATTATATGCGTCAATACACATGCACTCATTTAGATGCATCTGCGTAAATAATGAAAAAATTTAGATGCATCTGCGTAAATAATGAAAAAATTTAGATGCATCAGCGTATATAATGAAATCATTTAGAAGATGTTTCGTATTGAATATTACGTAATACCTAAACAAACATAATATATCTCACAATATTTCAATACAGCCAAATACAAAAAAAAAAAAGAGAAAAAATGAGAAGAAAAAATATTCTCTCTTTGCAACTACCTCTCCCCTACGCATTAAAACAGTATATTGGATATGTAAACAAAATTTGTTATACAACTCGTTCTGTATTTACACAAAAATACATTGACACTTGTCAATTTATATCACTCGACCTTCGGTCTCGTGATATAAGTATTGACTCGTGTCAATGTATTTTTGTGTATACAGAACTCTTAATTAATAACAAATTTAGTTTACATATACAATAATCTACTATAAGTTGAACTTAAGTAGCATAACTTATTAATTGAGTGCCAAAAAAATTAATTAATGAACTAGTTAAATACCTGTTGAGATAAGATTACTTTGCCCTAATTTTGACAAAGATAATCTAACAAGGAGGACTTCTTTTTTTTTGGGTTAAATTTGGGAACATTATTTACATTAAATATGGGAACATTATCATTAACCGCTTTTCATATATATAAAACATTCATTTCTATAATTATTATATATAATTGTAACAAAAAATTATTTTTACTAATATGCATTAGAATTTTGAATTATGTTGTTTTTCTTACAAATGAGCAACATTTACATTATCTCTGTATAAATATATAAAAACAGTAAATAATATATTTAATCATGGTACATTAAATACGTGACTTCATCTAATTTTATCTTCCGGCATATTAATTTCACTTCAAATGACCAATGCTATTTATTTCGATTAGAATTTTACCACTTTCCACATAATATAATTCTATGTTAAATATAGAAGATATCTTCATTTTAAAAGTTAAATAAAATGGATATAAAAATTCAGGATATTAGGTAAGTAACTATAATATATGCTTAACGCAACATAAAAATTTTATTCTTATAAATGTTTAACAAAAAAATGTTAACGCTTTTATAAGGTGTAATTTCAAAATTGCTTCAGGTTAAATAATAAAAATAATAATAATAATAATAACTAAATATATAAAATAAATATTGATTTATGTATGTTGAAAATTGGAATTTTTATATAATAAATTTTAAAGCCCGAGAAATAAAATAATTTTTCAATAAGCAAATAAATTTATTTTTGATTCAATTGAATTGTAACGATTCAATAATTAAAATAATAATAAAAAAACAGAAATTTCTCCAGCGATTAAATTGCAATTATATTTTATTCTGCCGTACACTTTAAATTAAAATTATAACTATTACAGTCTCAAAAGTTTCTCAAATTAATGAAGAAATAATTTTTCCATAAGGTCAAAGTTTGGCTTATAAAATTGGTCTTAAGCTTTAACTAATTTACATCTCTTAAAAGATTTTCATTCAACGATCAACGGTCAAATATTGAATTTTAATTAGACTTGAACCAAAATTTAAATTTATACATTTATACACAGCCCGGTTATCTAATATAATAAAAAGAGGTGTATTTTATAATATTTATAAGATATACAATCTGGATCAAATGTCTAAAAACAAATAAAAATAAGAAAAAAACACTGAAAAATACATATTTTATGTGTACCTACAGTACCTACATATTATATTTAAAGTCACGCAATATTTGAATTGCTAATGGACCAAAAAAGAAATTTATTGCAAATGCCGTCGAAATTTTTTATTACAACATTACATAATACATAAGTATACAAAAATATTTTTCGGTATTTTGGGTTTACTTTAGTGAACAAAAAATAATATACCTACATAAAGTAATGTTTACTTTATTAGCATTCTTTTTTTTCTCATAACATAATTTTCACATATTATAACGAATTAATATTATTTATTAAAAAATATTGGTTTGGACATTTATTAATTATAGTCCCTTGACAGGAAATAAAAAGTTAATAATAACTCAAAGACAAGAAAAAAATAAAATGATATAAAATACAAACGTACGTTACTTATATATATAGGACAAAATACAAAATGTCAAAGAGGATGTTGAAATTATATCAAAAAAAATAAAATACGAAAAATATTAATAATAAGAAAATACTCAAAATTTGAATAAGAACTAAAAGCTCCTTATCGAATTCGCTGCAAATCACTTGAAATGTCAGGTTAGGGTAGTAATGTACTAGATTTTTCTGGATATATTCTAAGTTTGAATCTGTTTGCCTACTACTTCCTTACTATAGCTATCTTTAGAGAAGCGTGACTGGATAATGATATAGTTAAAATATTCAATGCTTTCTTTAAAAATCAAAAACTTCAAACATTTTTAATATTGAGATGCTATTCTCAAAAATAGATTTAAAAATTATTAATTTATAAACTTTTAAAGCTGCATAAATAATATTTTAATAAATTTTCATAAACTATATGCATCCACTATGCTTGCATAACTATAAGTTAACGAAAAGAAAATTTTTCATTACAAAACTAAAAGATAAATTATTATCATAAAATTAAGTTACGAATTCAAATAAAAATTGCTGTTTAGAAATACATTTTGTCACAAAAATCATATCAAAATTTCAGTTGTCCACTTAAATTAATTGTTGTTTATAAAAGACTAGGCTCCTTCACAACTTATAAGATTCATTTATTTTTGTACTAATAGAAATTTTTATTTCATCAAACAGAAATCTATGGGTTTTGTAATAATCCAAATTTTAATTTTGTATCATTTTTCTTTTATATCATAACTTGAAAAGTCATTTCATAAAAATTTACCAAAAATATTAAGACAGTATTAAACTACATATTTTCAAATGAAAAGCCCACAAAATTTAATGTACAAAGAAAAAAACCACATAGATATTTTAATTCAATAATTTTCTGTTGAAATATTCTACAGTTTTGCGAGGGTGTGATGTCCTTTTTTTAACAAGACCAGTTTCACGATACTTTTGAATAAAATATATTCATTGGATCTAAATTTTAAATATAAAATTAAAAAATTTAAGTTTATGTATATAAATTTTTAACGTAAATGAGTTTTACACAAAAATTATGTTCACAACAACAAAATTTTTCAATTCTTTACTCACTTACAGGGTGAGAATCAGTTATATTTATTTTGAAACAAAATAGTTTAAAAAATTAAAACTTAGGTTCGAGACAAAATACAATGATTTCTTTTGTTTAACTATCAAATAATGTTTCCTGAAATTGTTTTTACATAATATCCGAAATATTTGTTAAGAAATCTATTATACACAAGTCAATGTTTTCTTTAATCTTTAGAAAATTTTTTTTTTTTATGTATACTTGTACATAATGTATTTAAAATGGAGGACCCGAAATAAGCATAACGATTTGTATATGCTATTTTTTTTTTTTTTTGGGATACAAAAATATGTAGAAAATAAAGCAAATATAAAAAATTATATTAAAATTAAATTCTTTTATATTTGTGGTTTCCGGCTAGAAATTTGGATGTACTCAAATAAATATATAGGTATGTACATATATCCAAGAATTTATTTAAAGAATTTTTATAAAAAAAATTGTTAATATTATTAAATACTTATTATATATAAAAAGACAATATAATTAATTTTGATTTTAAGGTTTAATTTAAAATTTTGTTTTTTAACAATTCTGGTATTCTGGATAACGAAACCACGAATGTAACATTAGAACTAACAAAATGGCAATAAATTATAAAGCAAACAGAAAATGAACTATCCAAGTCCAAAAAAATAATGTAAATGTTAAATTTTGAGTAGTTTTAGGATAATTGGAACACTTAAAGAGAAAAACTTGTTAGTATAATATATTATAGTAGCAAACAAAATTCAATTGATAAAAACTAATTAGGCAGAAATTTGTGAAACCATGGCATGGCATATTAATTATGATTTAATTTAAAATATTACTCCATAAAGGACATACAAAGAATATTTTGTAAAGTTTATCAAATAAGAGAAAAAAGCTACAAATACATTGAAAACAAAAAGAAAATTCACCACATCAAGTATAATCATTTAAAAAACTTTATAACACTATGATACAGTATAGACATTGAAGAGGCATTTCGAAAATATATATTTTAAATTAAATTACTGAAACTTTTACAATCTTTAAGCTTAAAAGAAAAAAATTTTCAATAATTTAATGGGAAAAGTTTAATTTTTAAAGAATATTTAGAAAATTTTGTATAAAATAAATCTTCTTTCAATTTACATAATTTTTATATAAATATTACTATTATTATTTATTTTTTTTAAAATATATGTATATTTTCAATAACAAAAAATCTTTTTTGGGTTGTAAACTTTTCTTTAAAAATTTTAAATTATAAATTATGGAACACAATTTTTATTTATACATTGCTTATAATTAAATTAATTATAATGTACTTAAGCCAGTCTACACCCAAAATAATTCCCATAATTACTATTATTTACTTAGATGTTCAAATTTTCACTAATACCAAAGAAAATAAGTTTAGGAATATTGTATCAAACTATTCGTCGTCTTATTTTCCTCCATACTTGCTCTTCCAGAATTCACCCTGAAGTGATACTTGTTTGAAATGAAAATGAAATAAAATTATTTAATCAATAAATCCCATTTTCATTATTCCAGATATTTCGAGCATTACCACTTTAAACAAAAATTAAAGCTGACATAATATTCTCTAAGTTAAACATTTATAATTTAACACTCATTTGGCAGAAAACTTTCTAGAACCAAAGAATAAATAAGAATAATGCATCGAAAATTTTTAAGACATTATAGGTAAGGTTACCTCAATATAAATGTACTCAAATAATTGCATACTACTTATTCATATACTTACTTACATACATGTATATATTTGTTACTCAAACAACAAAAAGTCATAATCCCCTTAAATGTCAAGAGTACTTGAACCACGAAGCGCAAAAAATACAATGTACATTATTATTATTATTTTTATTTTTTGAATAAAAAAAAATAATTTCAAACTCTTGAAGCCTGTTTAAAATATTTTGAACTGATTTTCATAAAAATTAATGTTCACGATTTCACAAAAAAAAACTGAATTCACTTACAAACTATATAAAGTGCTTATGTAGATATTTTGTTTTTACTTATTGGATGAGGAGCGTTCAAACGGAAAGTGGTTTAGCTGCAAATAATAAAAACAACATAGAACATTCATTTGAATAAAATCGAGCCATGAAAAAATCAAAAATAATTTAAAACAAGTTAAAATTTCAAAAATACTTCATTCTTAAAATATTCCATAAATTGACTGATTTTATTATAATCGTTTTATTCCGAAAAATCTGGAACCTCTTTTGTTACAGATGAATCACTATGCCCACCAACACTGCATATATATATTCTGTATGTTAAATGAAGCATTTTTATTTTTCATCATCATTATAGTATAAAATATTTTTTAACAAAATTCTTTAAGTAAATATTTTACGAAATTTTCTTCACAAGATGAATTCTTTTTTAACCCAATTTCGAAGAATCTTAACATTATTAATGTAAAAACATTAAATAACAAGATGAAAATATAAGTTTAAAGAAATTCAAAATTGCAACTTTTGATCATTTTGAAATCGAAGATTATAATCTTTGTTTTAATTAATTATAAGAAGGACCAAAATGAAGAGCTTACACAATTCAATCAAACTACCATGAATTGTAGTAAATATATATGATAATTGTCGTGAGTCTTTAAAATCTAAGTGAACATTAATTTCTTTAACTTTGAAGCAGAAAAGAAAAGAAATTTTTCTTGACTCGATTATTACAAAGTTTTGTTCAAAGTTTTGTTATAGTTTAAGAGCTCGAAAATAGGGCAAAATTATTATCGGCTTCAAGCAAGTATGAAAAAAAATTATACGAGTAGAACAATTAATTTTTTTTTTATTCTATTTTTGTTTTTTATATTTTATTTAATAAAATGATATTAATGTCGCAAGTTTTTCTGACAACATAAACAATTTCTGCGTTGTAAATATATATTTTTTTATCTAAATCTTTCTTATTTTTTGTTCAAAAATTATAATATTTCATAACATTTATTTCGAAATATTTATTTAACCATATTTTACGTCAAGTAACTATTTTATTTACTGTGTCTCCTCAGTAGGGAAAATCCTAAATGTAATACAAATTTTCATCATGAATATACACATAATATATATTCCGAACATATGTATATATAAATAAGTGTAAGGTTTATGTTAAGTGAAAAATTACTATTTTTTGTTCTTTAAGTTGTTATAACAATTTAGTATATACTATATTCTCTTTAATAGAAAGATATCACGTTTCTTTAAATATGAAAGAAAATTTATAAGAATAAAAAAAATGTTTTATGTATAATACATAATTATATATTTTATACTATTTTAAGAATAATTTTATCCCATCACGTCCTTTCTACACATTTTATAATACTTTTTAGAGTATAGTTTATTTAGATTTTTGTTTTATTTATAAAGACGAGATTTGTTGAATTTAATAAAATGTAAATAATAACTTAATATTTACACAAAATATGTAAGACCGAGAAGTTGAAAAAAAAAAATATATATACGGAATTTTGTTTTTAAAATTATATTGAATTTAAAAATTGAATTGCTTGAATTTAATCAACCTTTGAATTCACACAAACATTAAAAAGAAGTTTACAAAATTTTCTTTGACTTTAAATCTTTGAAACAAAAAATGGTTTTTAACAATATTTTAATAAGATTTTAAATATACACTTTCTAAATTATGTTAGCTGAAAAAATATTGCGAGCTTGTCTCTATTTTACTTAAATAGGGTCAGTAATATTCTAATTTAAAGTATTCTTCTATCCGCACGCATATGAAATATTTTAATCCTATCTGTTTGTTGATTTAAAAGAATTTCACCCCTTTTAAAACAATATCGCCGAGAACAAGATAACTAAGAATAATTATTTCCATAGGAATTTTAAATTCGTAAAATTACTAAAAACGCATCTCGCATAGTTTAAGCATTTGGGCCAGGGTTATGTGAAAAAAAAATATTTTCACTCTTTTAGCTATTTAGACTTTAGAGTACCTATAATTAAAAAAAAAAAAGATCTAAAATGTATATAAACTAAATACATAATACATTATGTATTTTATGTTGCAGTACATGGCGTTGAAAAAAAAAGAAAGAAGATATTCCCTTAAGGAAAAAGTATAAGTGATATAATGTCAAAGAAGACAATAATACAGTTTTGTTTTTTTATTACATAAAATGAATTCAAAAGTATGTACAATATGTACAGCAAAGAGTTTTCTATTATCTTTGGAAGACATGATGCTAGAAATGGAAATATAGTATGTATTTTAATTTAATAAGGGTAAAAATTCAAACAATTTTCTTATCCATAAATATATGTATATAATTATTAATGTTGACTTGCAGCATATTGCAATTCTACATGTAAAAACAAATCAAAAACATTATTCTCTTTTTAATATAATTTTTTTTTAATTTTTACTTTTTATATAATCCAAAAGGTTGATTCAATTAATATTATTCTTGAATTCGAATATGTATTTAGATTATGTACAATATTCACAGTAAACTTCCATATTCTTCAAAGTCAAAACTGACCAAAAAATACTTTTTTCACTACATCTACACATTTTGCTTTGTCCCACGTGAGCTAAGGTTTAACAGATTATTAACGTTCATTAAAAATTTTAGAGATATTTTTAAATGACGCAAAATATGGCCAAATACATTTATAAATGTGGATAATAATTTCTTTTTTATATTTTGTGGGTTTAAAGTTTTTTATCACTTTATGTTTGAAAACTTTAAACTTATAGTTATTCTCGAAGCTATTATATTTGTGCAAATTTGTAATTTTTATCCTTCAATAAAAAAAAAACAACAAAATAGATATTACAAACCTAAGTTCGTGGATCATATTGTGTACCGATTTTATATGTATATAAAATCTGTACTTGAAGATAATTATCATGGTACCATATTTAAAGTTTTCTTAAATTGGCACATTTTTTTTTTGTTTTTTAATTTTTTCATATTTTAAAATTATTTATAAATATGAAATTCCCTCTTTAATTTGTCTCTTGCTTACAGCAATTCATTAAAAGTTGATGAATCATTATTGTCGTCAACTTAAAGATTATATTATTTGCAAAAAAAAAATTTTTAAGGGCAATTAAGAAATTATTAACGAATTTTACAATATTTTTTATTTACAATTAAAATAAAAAATTGAAGAATATTTAAATTTCTTTAATAAAAATATGAATACGCCGTAATACACTATATGCAAAAACGAATAATAAAATTTTATTTTATTGTTTTTTCATAATTTATATAGTTTGTGTGTATTATATTCATAAAATTCTTGGGTGAATGAATTTAAGTTTTTTTCTTGAATTTATATAAAAATTAATTCCTTTTTTTTTAGTGTCAATAAGAAAGCAAAAAGCTGTTTTTTCTTTCAGGAGAATAGAATATTATTTTGCAGGATGAAAAAAATTTTTAAATAAAGGACTTGCCAGAAATAATTTTTTTTTTATATTTTGAAGAACACACTGCAAAGAGTTTGTTAAATGAAAATTTTAGTGAACGGTATAATTAAAGTTTTCTATAATTTTATTTTATTTTATTTCTTTTTAATTAAAAAATTTAATTTAGATAAAAATAAGTTTTACATTTTGATTGCCATAAAGTCAATGTGTGAAGGAAAGCTTTTTAAAGAATGTCTTTATATTACTTTTGATTTCTTATACTTGTATTTGACTGGTAATTACATATAGATAATTTTAGCATAATGAATTTTTCCGTTGCAGAGAAGGAAATTGTCAAACAGAGAAAAATTTCTTAAAAAAAAGCGGCTTGCATTTTGACACTTTGAGACTTTGGATTCACAAAATTTAAATTGCACCACATTAAAGTCATATTTCTGTATAATATATTGAAATGTTTACTCTTATACATAAATTTTATTTTGCGTGTATAGAACTTTATGTTGCATTGCATTTACAAAACTTAAACATTTACAAATGAAAAATAGCTTTTTACAAAACAAAAAAAAAACTAAAAATAAACTAAATTTGCTAAGTGCTTGCTTGTAAAGTTTTTTTTTAATTCTAGTTTAAAATATAAATATAACAAAAAATTGGGTTCATAATATTTATTTTCTAAAAAAAAAAAGAATAAAATAATGCTTCGTATATTTTTAACATAACAACATCATATAATTGCAATGAACTTTTCATATGAATTGTTGATTTAACACTTTTCGTAGAGAATAAAAAAAACAATTATAAATACATTTTCCAAGTAATTAAAATGTTCTATTTTTATTTTATTTTTTTATTTTTATTATTTTTGTTTATAAAAACGGAAATATCCATGGTACTACAAAAACATAAATTCATAGATATATAATGTCGTCATTGATCTGCGAAAGGTCACTAATTCAATATTTAAATTAGGGTATTATTAAAAAATTTCCATGATTTCAGATATAATCTATGGAAAAACTCTTAAACGCTGCCTACTATACTAGTTCAAAAGCTAATAATATCGTTATTCAAAATCGATTTTGCAATTATCATAAATCATATATGCCACAAATTTGACTTTTATGCAATTAGTCAGTTATCACAGAATAACGACGATATTTTTTATGTTTATAAAAAACAAAGCCTTTTTTGAAATTTTGGAATAATATAATTTTTTTAATAGTGAAAAGAAAAAAAAATTTTTTTTTTCTTTTATTTTTGGGAAACATTAAATCCTATTTAATTTATGAATCATAAAATTGTTTTACGGAGCTTTGTTACATTCTCTTTAGCATTTAAGAAGAAAAAAACAGATCCACCCAAAAATTAAAAAAAAAAAAAAACTTGTTCTATTATTTCAATTTTATGTTTAAGTTCATTGGAAATATATGTACCTATACGGAAAATTTTAATATATCCTTCTTTTATTTTTCTTCCGAAAAGGATTTTTTTTTTTTAGAAATTCAACTTGACGTAAAGTATATGTCATATGCATAATACGGAAATATAAGGATTCAATTGAATTTTGTTTTTTTCAATGATAGATGTATTATTGTTAAGTTTTCAGTCATTGAGATACAAATTGCTATACTAATTATAATAAGATTCGTACATGATACTGTCATTCGAATAGTACATATACGAAATAAAATTTGGAAATCTAGAGTATTTCTTTATTATTAAATTTTTCACAATATCCTAGCAAATATTTGCCAATATTTTATTTATATAAAGCATTAACTAATTTATAATGATAATATTATTATTATTATGTAATAAACTATGTAATAAACTAACGAAAATAATTAAAAACATAAAATAAAGTATATATTCAATTTTAAATTTCAGATTATTCCGTTTTCAAACTTCAATTGACTCATCAAATCGTATAGCATTTTTATTAAAACATAATGAAAAGTTTATCTCAACATATCTAGTCTCGCTGAACGTAAGTACCTATTTTATGGAAACTTAAAACTCAATTTAATATATTCTACGGGTCTTTGGGTCGCAAGTTCGATTGCCACTTCAGATTAATTTTTCAGTTGACCACTTGAATTTTTGTTATTATTAAAGCTTTCAAAATTGACATAATTTATTAATACTGAAATAATTGCATACACAACAATTTTAATTGGGTTTGTAGTTTTTTTTTGTTGATTATTTATAATTTTAATTTAAATTCAATTATTTTTCTGGTAAAAAATATTATCAATTTAGTTTAGAATTTTTTAGTGCATTTAATTTAAAATAATTTGATTAACATATGAATACAAACGTTATACCAAAAAGCATGTATATAAAGAGGAATCAGTCCCATACAAAAAAAAGAATTAAAATAGTGAAACAAAAAATCCATATCATAACCCCATGAACTTTTTTTTTTTTTTTTTGAGAATTCCATTCTCACAAAAACTTTTAAAACTTTCAAAATTGTATAGAACTGTTGTTATTTTTGAATATATCCGTTCATTAATAATTCAAAATTTTCATCATAATTTCATAATTCTGAATCAAATTACACAATTTTGCAGTTAGTAATTTTCTTGTATTACATAGCATTAAATTTTTTAAAATTTTTTTTTGAGTTATATTTGTTTAAAATTTCAAAATTTATAATAATTAAATTTGTCGCCATCTGTTTCCTTTAACAATATTCAAATAGAGTATAAATTCATTTCAATAATATCAAACATTAAAAAGTTTAAGATATACATAATGCTAACTTTTCATGGATTAAACTTTATTTTATTGAAAATATTTAATGCATGTATGATTGTATCGATGTATTTTAGTTGAATGTATACGACGGAGTTAAAAAAAATAAGTTCACAAAAATATAATCTTCGATTAAATTTTTCTTATAATCTTCCAAGTAATTTCGGAACATTATATTATATTTATTTGACGGAATTTTGAAGTATCTACTTATATCCTTCATAATATAGTTAATATAGTTATATATTATTTTATATCATTTTTCAAGCATGAAGATATTAGATAAGGATTAGAATTAAACTGACTCTTTTATACATAAAACCATGACCTTAGTACAACGGGACAACATGCCTAAGTGCGAGGGAATACAGGAATTCCCAACCCACAACAACCTAACCTAGTTTAATATAAATTCACTTATATTCGTAGTTATTTTTTGCCATATAAATGGGAGATAATTTTTATATTTATTATTTTCTTATTAACTTATTAATCGAAAATTTATAATTCTAAATAAAATAAACCTTTATTGTATTATTTTATTATTCCTAAAAATCCTTAAAATCTATTATTGATATATTAAAATAACAGCCTGAACCTTATATTAATTCAGATTTGAAAAAATATATATATATTGCATTATATTTATACTCCAAAAAAAAAAATTGGTTTTTTTTTAAATCTAATATAATTATTTATTCAATTTTAGAAATTTGCTTATTTGACTAATTTTTTTTTTCTGTTTGATTTTTCAGATGAAAAACATCTTTAATGGTATACATTAGTTAGAAGAGCAACATATTAATCGAAACTTGATAACAAAAAAAAAAAGAAATAAATTTTTTTAAATTGAAAATGGTCAATTTTAAACTTATTTAAAATTTGAAGATTTTCAGTAATATTGAATTTAAATAAAACTGAAAAGCAAAACACTTTAGCGCTCGTATAAAGAATATTGGGACCAGTTTTTGGAAAAGGGAATTCAATATCCTTTTTATTATTTTTTTTATTAACAACAAAACTTGAAGCTAAACATTATAAAGAAGAAAACGAATATGTAATATAGGCACTAATTTAATTTTTTCGTAAGTATATAATAAAGAACGAATTGTAAGATTATTCAAAAATTACGTAATGCTATCAATTTACAAATATAAGCTCAAATTTCATACTATCGTGAGTAAATATTTTTCTAATTACACAGTTTAATCGGACAAAAAATTAATACTTTTCAATTATTTTTTAACTTCGTATTGGAGTTATAGTTTAAGTTTCCTATATAAAAGTTTGAAATGATCTACATGGCATAAATTTTTGAAAATATACATACTATTGAAACAAAAATTTATGCATGGTTTTTAAAATTATAGCAATGTTACGTAATTTCTTGAAATTTTACATTCAACAAATTTTTGTCATACATATATTTGTTTTTTTTCACTTTTACTTTTTATTTCATTAACAAAATTTCTTTTCATATATTTCTTTTATACCGCAAAGGATTTACAGATTTTGTATAAATTTAATGTCAGCTATAGAATTAAAGACTTCCCTAAATATAATGGATTTCAGAAAAAGACAGATAAGTCGTATAAAATTAATAAGGAAATTTTTATAATAAATAATAATATTTGAAATTAACTGTCAAAATGTTAAAAGGTTCATTAGACATTTTTTTTGTATTCCTTATTTATGTTTTATCACTGACTTTTCTATAAATTTTTAAAAATTTCAAATGGTTCGACCAAAATAAATGTACACTGTAGGAAAAAAAACTTATTACTTTTAAAAAAAAAATTAAAATTTTATAATATGAAAAATATAAATAATTTTAAAAACAGAAATACAAAAAAAAAAGTAAGAAGGTAAACTAATTAAATTTAAAGAATCAGCGATAGATTGACGGCTTTGTTATTTCGATAGTGAAAGTTCGACATGCCTAAGTATCAAAAATAATAATAAAAAAGCTAAAAGCCTTCAAAATGACCAATTATGAATAAAACAACATTTAAATAATGAAAATAAAATTTTATTCGAATTCACAAAATTAATCAGAATTAAAGTTATACTAAACTTATAGTTGTACCTGATAATTTCAATGAATATCAACATGCTTCTTTGCTGTAAAATTTAATATTTAGATTTAAAAAAAAATCTTATTTAAATTTTACCTTTGGATAGTCCAAATTTAATTCTTTTTTTTGCATTATATCTTAATTTTCGACTGCTCGCCTTATTTTGCCCTTTACTGGAGAAAAAAAATTTAAGAAGGGTCTCCCCTATAAAACGGTTTTTAAACATTCTTATTTTATGTTGCCAAAAATATTACGAATTTTTCGTATATTCCGTAATATTTATGGCAATTTTTTTTATGGAAAAATTATAAAAAAATTAATAAAAATTTATACTTACATGTCAAATGGATAATCCTTGTTTTTCGTATAAAAAAAATGATTTTTAAAAATAAAAATAAATTTTTCATACAAAAATTTGATTTTGTATGAAAAGCTTATTCGACCTTCATACATAGACAAATTTGATGTTTGGTCTTTATATAAAGAAGTCAGTGGTTTCATGTAATAGATAATACGGCGTTCAAACAGGCCCAAAATTATATAGTTTAAGCTTAAACTAGTGTAGTTTTGGTTTCTGCCATACAAAATTTCTGTAGTTAGTTACACCAGTTTAAGCTAAAACTACTTATTAACACTAGAAAATGAAAGCAGTAAGCAAAAGTGAAATCAATTATTTGTAATAAATCATAGTATAATCTACGTAATATGGTCGGGCAAAATAAAATATGTGGTGAAAAACTAAAAAAAATTTCTACTCATACAAAAAAAATCAATACACAACTTTAATTGTCCGGGGATATAGAAATTTTCTTTATCATGATAATAATTTTCTTTGTTTTTGTTTTGAAAATTGGGTTACAATAACAATTTTCTGTATACGAGGAACCAGCAATAAAAAATGCCGACTATTAAAATATTTCATTGAATAAAAAAATGAATAAAATGAAAAAATATCTGCCTTTTTTTAACGGGTGAATATTTTTCTTTTCTTTTTTAGTGTTAATAATATTGCTGACAACTTGATTAATTATTTTTCTTCTAAGGACTTATTTTATCAATGAAAATATGGTTGAAAGTTTTCATATAAGCTTAAATATATAAATTTAAAAAATGAGATAATAAGAGGTGAAAAAACTTTTTTTTCGCCAGTTTAAGAATTTTTTGCATTTTGTCTATCTATATACGTTATATTGGATATAATATGTATATAATATATATCTTTAAAATTAAACCTATACAGAAAAAAGTAGTTTTATTTACCATTCAAAAATAAACATAATAAATTTTTCAATTGGGATCGATGGCATGATAATAAAGTGATTCCACCAAATTTTCAAGTTTAAAACTTTATTGATAGTTTATGATATTTTCGGTGCATATGACTTGATGGCCAGTGGTAAAATTACGGCATAATATGTTTTCAAGATAATAACTAATTATAACTAACTTCTGATTTGGAGAATTTAAACATTATTTTTACTATATACGTATGCAGTAAGATGCTTCAGACAACGGCTTTTGAGACTTTCTTGATGGCAGACAAATAGAAGCAGAGAACACCAAACAATCTTCTTGGTTCACGCTAACTCTGCCGAATCAAGAAAATGGGTTACATTATATGATAAGCCAAATTCAACGAATACATCTAATTTAATAGGAAAATCGATATAAAAATTTGACATATGTCACATGTGAAATCGTGGTTGGAACATTATGTGGCAAGTGATAAAGCTTCAAAAGAAGCAATCCCTGGCACTAATTCAATCTTTTAAACTAAAACTATTTTTACTTCGTAAATACTAGTCTTTTGTTAAAATTTCTAATATCACCATGTATGTATCACCATGTATGTATCTATATTTCAAATGAAGTAGGTACTCCCACAAAATCTATTCGTAAAGAACGTATAATATATTTATAGTTTTAAAAAAAAAATTAATATTAAATATTTATTATTCTTCTATGCTTTTCGGGAAGCTAAAGCACCCTATTCTACATACATACACAGAAAAAAAAGAGTAGCCTTTTTATCTAAACTTTAAATAAAATCATCTAATGTTTGTGATTGAATTTTAGCCATTTAAACTGTTTAATTGCGCCAGCTATTCTTAATTAAATGATTTGCTACAAATCGTAATTATTTGTTTTGTTGAAACATTAAATAAAATATCTAATTTGCATTATCCGTTTTTAACCCCTCAAATACAAAAAACAGTTCAATGGTTTTTTTTGATTTTTTTTTGTTTTTTTTAATTTTTTTTTGAAGTTTATACTTCTTTAGGCGCGTTGTATGATATAATTGAGTAATTCTGTAGGGGGTAAAAATTCATTTTCATTCTACTCATTCGACATTCGAAATCGAATTCGAACTGACATGGTTTTTGACGTTTCAACACTCAAAAAAATTAGTGGTCCACTCAATAATCATTTGTCATTTATAAAAACAAAATAATTTGGAACGACAAATTTAAATTCAAATTATTTTTTAAAAATTTTTCGTTTACAAATTATTTAAAACTAAATTTTTTTTTTTTTTTTTCAAAATAGGTAGTTCAATAATCATTTGTTATTTATAAAAACAAAATAATTTGGCGCAAAAAATTTAAATTCAAATTAATTTTAAAAATCTTTCGTTTACAAATTATTTAAAACTAATTTTTGAAGTTTATACTTCTTTAGCGACGTTGGAAGAAATTTGGTAGAGGGTAAAAATCCATTTTCATATAGAATTTTTCTGAGAATCGTCATCATTTTTCTGAGAATCGTCCGTCATCATTTTTCAAATATTAAAAAAACAAAACAAATCATAATTGGGTTCGAACCTGGCACCTTCAGACTTATTTTTTTATCAAAAAAATTATTTTCGATGAAATAAAGGTTAGTTGGCTTAAAATTTTGGGTAATAGTAGAAGGAGTAGGGTCCACCCGGCCCAAAAAAAAAAATTTTTTTTGTTTTTAATTGTAAAAGTTACCTGTCGTTAAATGAACGTGGCCGGCATGAAAATTTTGGATCGGAGCAGGAGGCGAGGGGGTCTCCTACCCAAAAAAGACCAAAAAATTTTTTTTAACAAAAAAATTATTTTCGATGAAATAAAGGTTAGTTGGCTTAAAATTTTAAGTAGTAGTAGAAGGAGTAGGGTCTACCCGGCCCAAAAAAAATTTTTTTTTTATTTTTTTGATTGTAAAAGTTACCTGTCGTTAAATGAACGTGACCGGCATGAAAATTTTGGATCGGAACAGGAGGCGAGGGGGTCTCCTACTCAAAAAAGACCAAAATTTTTTTTTTATCAAAAAAATTATTTTCGATGAAATAAAGGTTAGTTGGCTTAAAATTTTGGGTATTAGTATAAGGAGTAGGGTCCACCCGGCCCAAAAAAAATTTTATTTTATTTTTTTAATTATAAACGTTACCTGTCGTTAAATGAACGTGGCCGGCATGAAAATTTTGGATCGGAGCAGGAGGGGGAGGTGGTCTCCTACCCAAAAAAGACCAACATTTTTTTTTTATCAAAAAAATTATTTTCGATGAAATAAAGGTTAGTTGGCTTAAAATTTTGGGTAGTAGTAGAAGGAGTAGGGTCGACCCGGCCAAAAAAAATTTTTTATTTTATTTTTGAAGTTAATACTTCTTTAGCGGCGTTTGATGAATTTTGGTAGAGGGTAAAAATCCATTTTCATGTAGAATTTTTCTCAGAATCGTCATCATTTTTCTCAGAAAAATAAGAATAAGAATACTTATTTTTTTATTATATGTAAGAAACCCAAAATCATATGGACAGTATGGCTTAGTGGCTACAACATCAGACTGTAAGTCTGAAGGTGCCTGGTTCGATTCCCAATGACAAGATTTTTTAATTTCAAATATATGTATATATAGGGCCCAATATTACAAGCAAAAAAAGCTACGGTTAGGTCGTGCCGGAGCAAAATATACGAAATTTTTTTTTTTTTAAATAGGTAGCTCCGGTGAAATTAAGATTATCTGAAAAAAAAATTTTGGGTGGGGAGCTACGGTTAGGTCGTGCCGGAGCAAAATATACGAAAATTTTTTTTTTTTTTTTCAAAATAGGAAGCTCCGGTGAAATTAATATTACCTGAAAAAAAATTTTGGGTGGGGAGCTACGGTTAGGTCGTGCCGGAGCAAAATATACGAAAAATTTTTTTTTTTTTAAATAGGGAGCTCCGGTGAAATTAAGATTACCAGCCGAAAAATTTTGGGTGAGGAGCTACGGTTAGGTCGTGCCGGAGCAAAATAAACGAAAAATTTTTTTTTTTTTAATTGGTAGCTCCGGTGAAATTACTATTAACTGAAAAAAAATGTTTGGGTGGGGAGCTACGGTTAGGTCGTGCCGGAGCAAAATACACGAAATTTTTTTTTTTTTCAAAATAGGTAGCTCCGGTGAAATTAATATTAACTTAAAAAATTTTTTTGGGTGGGGAGCTACGGTTAGGTCGTGCCGGAGAAAAATATACGAAATTTTTTTTTTTTTTAAATAGGTAGCTCCGGTGAAATTAATATTATTTGAAAAAATTTTTTTGGGTGGGGAGCTACGGTTAGGTCGTGCCGGAGTAAAATATACGAAAATTTTGTTTTTTCCGGTGAAATTAATATTAACTGAAAACAATTTTTTGGGTGGGGAGCTACGGTTAGGTCGTGCTGGAGCAAAATATACGAAATTTTTTTTTAAATAGGTAGCTCCGGTGAAATTAATATTAACCGAAAAAAAATGTTTGGGTGGGGAGCTACGGTTAGGTCATGCCGGAGCAAAATATACGAAATTTTTGTTTTTTTCAAAATAGGTACATAGCTCCGGTGAAATTAATATTAAATGAAAAAAATGTTTTGGGTGGGGAGCTACGGTTAGGTCGTGCCGGAGCAAAATATACGAATCATTTTTTTTTTCAAAATAGGTAGCTCCGGTGAAATTAATATAACTGAAAAAAAATGTTTGGGTTTGGTCGTGCCGGAGCAAAATATACGAAAATTTTTTTTTTTTTAAATAGGTAGCTCCGGTGAAATTAATATTATTTGAAAAAAATTTTTTGGGTGGGGAGCTACGGGTAAGTCGTGCCGGAGCAAAATATACGAAAAATTTTTTTTTTTTAAATAAGTAGCTCCGGTGAAATTAAGATTACCAGCCGAAAAATTTTGGGTGGGGAGCTACGGTTAGGTCGAGCCGGAGCAAAATAAACGAAAAAAATTTTTTTTTTTAATAGGTAGCTCCGGTGAAATTAATATTAACTGAAAAAAAATTTTTGGGTGGGGAGCTACGGTTAGGTCGTGCAGGAGCAAAATATACGAAAATATTTTTTTTTAAATAGGTAGCTCCGGTGAAATGAATATCAACTGAAAAAAAATTTTTGGGTGGGGTTAGGTCGTGCTGGAGCAAAATACATGAAAAATTTTTTTTTTTTCAAAATAGGTAGCTCCGGTGAAATTAATATTGCCTGAAAAAAAATTTTGGGTGGAGAGCTACGGTTAGGTCGTGCCGGAGCAAAATATACGATTTTTTTTTTTTTTTTTAATTAGGTAGCTCTGGTGAAATTAAGATTACCAGACGAAAAATTTTTGGGCAGGGAGGTACGGTTAGGTCGTGCCGGAGCAAAATATACGAAAATTTTTTTTTTTCAAAATAGGTAGCTCCGGTGAAATTAATATTACCTGAAAAAATTTTTTTGTGTGGGGAGCTACGGTTAGGTCGTGCCGGAGTAAAATATACGAAAAATGATTTTTTCAAAATAGGTAGCTCCGGTGAAATTAATATTACCTGAAAAAAAATTTTTGGTTAGGGAGCTACAGTTAGGTCGTGCCGGAGCAAAATATACGAAAAAAAATTTTTTTTAATAGGTAGCTCCGGTGAAATTAAGATTACCTGAAAAAAAAATTTTGGATGGGGAGCTACGGTTAGGTCGTGCTGGAGCAAAATATACGAAAATTTTTTTGAAGTTTATACTTCTTTAGCCGCGTTGTGCGTTTTTTTTAGTAGAGGATAAAATATTTTAATTTACATTTTGTACTCAGCAGCCCATCATTTGTATCCACTGTTATTGAATATTTTAAATCTTTAAGTATAAACTTCTGTAGGCAGTTCTATGACTGCTTCGTGTGTTTTTTTTTTTCAAAATAGTTAGCTCCGGTGAAATTAATATTACCTGAAAAAAAAATGTTTGGGTGGGGAGCTACGGTTAGGTCGTGCCGGAGCAAAATATACGAACATTTTTTTTTTTTTTAAATAGGTAGCTCCGGTGAAATTAAGATTACCTGAAAAAAAAATGTTGGGTGGGGAGCTACGGTTAGGTTGTGCCGGAGCAAAATATACGAATTTATTTTTTTTTTTAAATAGGTAGCTCCGGCGAAATTAAGATTACCAGCCGAAAAATTTTTGGGCAGGGAGGTACGGTTAGGTCGTGCCGACGCAAAATATACGAAATTCTTTTTTTTTCAAAATAGGTAGCTCCGGTGAAATTAATATTACCTGAAAAAAAAATTTTGGGGGGGAGCTACGGTTAGGTGGTGCCGGAGCAAAATATACGAACATTTTTTTTTTTTTCAAAATAGGTAGCTCCGGTGAAATTAATATTACCTGAAAAAAAATGTTTGGGTAGGGAGCTACGGTTAGGTCGTCCCGGAGCAAAATATACGAAAAAAATTTTTTTTTTCAAAATAGGTAGCTCCGGTGAAATTAATATTACCTGAAAAAAAATGTTTGGGTGGGGAGGTTGTGCCGGAGCAAAATATACGAAAATTTTTTTTTTTTTCAATATAGGTAGCTACGGTGAAATTAATATTACCTGAAAACAAATGTTTGGGTGGGGAGCTACGGTTAGGTCGTGCCGGAGCAAAATATATGAAAATTTTTTTTTTTTTTAAATAGGTAGCTCCAGTGAAATTAAGATTACTTGAAAAAAAAAATTTGGGTGGGGAGCTACGGTTGGTCGTGCCGGAGCAAAATATACGAAATTTTTTTTTTTTTAAATAGGTAGCTCCGGTGAAATTAAGATTACCAGCCGAAAAATTTTTGGGCAGGGAGGTACGGTTAGGTCGTGCCGACGCAAAATATACGAAAAAATTTTTTTTTGCAAAATAGGTAGCTCCGGTGAAATTAATATTACCTGAACAAAATTTTTGGGTGGGGAGCTACGGTTAGGTCGTGCCGAAGCAAAATATACGAAAAAATTTTTTTTTTTCAAAATAGGTAGCTCCGGTGAAATTAATATTACCTGAAAAAAAACACACGAAGCAGTCATAGAACTGCCGACAGAAGTTTATACTTAATAGATTTAAACTATGAAATAACAGTGGCTACAACTGATGGGCTGCTCAGTAAAAAATGTTAATTAAAATATTTTTATTTTAATTTATATTTTGTACTGAGTAGCCCATTATTTGTAGCCACTATTTTTTCATAGTTTAAATCTTTTAAGTATAAACTTCTGTCGGCAGTTCTATGACTGCTTCGTGTGTTTTTTTTTTTTTCTGTGTATCATAATAATTTTGTTAATTTTTTTCAGTATTCATAATTTTAGTCAATGATTATAATTTATAATATACTAGTGAGTATGGTACTTATATTTATTTTGGGTGGTCCAAAATATAATAATGAATTAATATGAAAAAAATAAGATATTTAAATAAAATATTTTATCTTTTCATAGAAATCGATTTATTATGCATATATTATAATATAAATATTGCACTATGTGTTTATGTAAAGAATAGAAATTCTGAATTCTGCATTATTTACTCTAGATCTACAATGTGCAAATGAAATTTTAAAAAATTATTTAAATTTAAATTAGGTATAAATATACATAATACTTCTGAGTCAATGAGAAAATGTCCTTGAGATACCTACTTTATTTTCGTCTATAGGCAATAAACTCATTATAAGGATAAATCTGAAAGATTGAAATGGCCCAATTGTCAAAGTCATTCAAAAATTTATCAAAAGGAAATATAGAAATACAAATACTAGAAAATAATAGAAAACTTAAATATAGCTAGAACACCAAAGTTATAACAATAAAAAATAAAAATGACGTTTAAAAAAACTGTTCTCTGATTTTAATATTCCGTTTCGATTTGGAGAAATCTTACTAGGTACCTACTTACCTATTTAGATAGGAATATCTTATATATTTTTTTTAATTTTATTTTTTTTATGAAAGTTTAAAGTACCTACCTAAATTATTTTACTGAAAAATTTACAATAATAACTTAATTAAATTAATTTTTTCTACAACATGAAATTTGGATAGCATTGAAGAAAAGAAAATATTTTATTTTATTTGTCAACTTTTTACATTTCCCGGAATAAGAAAATTTTTAATATTAAGTTTTCTTTTTGTAAATATACATACCCGAAATTTTGTGAATAACTAATTTAATTTAAAAAAAAAATGTATTTTATAAACTTAAGCAAATTTAAAAAATGTGTTCTGCATGGTCGTTGCTTGATACTGAATTTTGGATAAAAATAATTATTTAATATGCTATGGACTAAGGACCTATGTGAAACCGAGAAAATAGTATAATTCTAATATTTATATATATAAAAAAATATATAGGAAATTTATCGTCACTTGAATCATCAGGAAACAATTTCAAATCCATTTGCCTACCACAACAACAAAAATCATAAGAATTTAGAAGCATAATTCAATGGAAGGGAACTGCTTGCTATTAAGTTTCCAGAAACTATTCTATTGCTCTCATAAAACAGTATGTGTAGTATGTGTTAATGTTGAAATACTATTGACTGATTTAAAAAGGCAAGTTTCTCAACTTAGTTTATAAGCGAACTTTCAATAAGTTGGAAGAGTTGAATAAACATTAAACCCGTCTATAAGCAATTTAAAACAGCCGTGAACGTCTATTACATATTATAAAACGTAGTCGAACGTAATGTTAAACATAAACTTAAAAAAGAAATGTAAAACTATACATACTTACTTACCTTATTTTGCTAACGATTAGATTGGTATGTCTCTGCCTTTTAATTTAGCATATTGTGTCAAATTGTATTTCTTATATAAAAAAGGAAAATAAAATAAAACAAGAAATTCTTTTTTTTTTTGTTTTTATCCTTTTTTTACAATTTTTTTTTATTTTTTATTTTTATTATTTATTCTACAAATTAATTTAAAATTTATTAAATTTTGTATTTCTTAGAATCAAGTATATTAACTAAAATAAGATGTTTTCGATCATTTTGGGTCAAAAAAATGAATAATCCAGTACAATAAAATAGTTTTTGTCACGGATATATTTTTACTCACATGTAAACCTTCCGTTACCCTGAATGGCCATCGACACCACTTTGTTGGAAGTTGGACTATACTCTAGCCCACACTTCATCATCATTAAGATTTAAATATCAGTTGAATGTTCTATAAAATTCCAAAAAAACTATTTTTCTTTTCTCATATTTTTGATAGGAACCTCCACTTTTAGTCCGTGGCCATCTTTGTTGGAAGTTGGGCTGAACTCTAGCCCATACTTCCTCATCATTAAGATTTCAATATTAGTTGAAAGTTCTATAAAATTCCCTTTTAATCCCAAATACTGGATTGAAAAAGGTTTTCTAATTTGTTGCTTGGGCGTCGCATTTAAGAGTCAACTTTTTTGTTCTTGTCTTCTTTAAATGACATTCCAATTTTCTTGTCAGTTTGTTCGTTTATTTACATTTGAAAGAATTTAACGGAATGATTAATAATACCAGGAGGAGCGAACATTTTTTTTTTTGTAACACTGATTAGCACCATAGTATAATTTTCTAAACTAAAATTAACTTTTGAGTTGATCTAAAAGAAAGAACATTAAATTCTTAACTATACTAGAAAAATTCGTGTCGTTTCTCTAAATACAACCATAGATGAAGAATATAGTATCAGATGGAAAACTTCCATACATCGTGTTTTAAGTTTGATATTTCAAAAAATGGTATTTTCTTGTGAGGGTAGTATTAGTGAAACAAAATAAAAACAGCTTTAAATTTTCAATGTATTTAGTACACATATTTTTACATTTGCACTCAACTCAATACAAAATAATAAATAAAAAATCATATTGAAGCTAAATACACAAATGAAATTGTGTATACAAAAAAATGCATAATAAAAATAATACACGGATGATAACTTTCTATTTTACAGGAGATTTTAACTAACACATTTTTTCCTTTATTTTGCTTTATTTTTATTTACAACTAAAAATCAATATTTGGATGAATCGATTATTTGCCGATACGAGTGATTTTGTAACAACTTACCTTTTTTTTTTTTGATTTTCTGTTTCAACTAAATAAAATTAAATTTTTTAAAATAATAATGTTTTCTTTAATGACTTAGCTCTTAATATTTAGCTCTTAATATTTAATATTTAGCTCTTAATATTTAATGACTTAGCTCTTAATATTTAAGGAATTTTATTTATTTATTTAAATTTTATGTATTAATTTTTGTGCATAAAAAAATTTTTTTTTTTCAGGATTAATACAATGATTTTTTGCGAAAAGGTAGAAAATTTCTTGGTTTTTTTTTTATTGATTGAATAAAAAAAATAATTACTTCAGACTAATAATTTTTAATTTTTTAATTAATTTTTTTTTCTTTGAATCAAAAAAACTTAAATTTTTATTTAAAGTAGTTTGTTGTAAATTTATTCGTATGAATATTATAATGCAACAACGCATGCATACAATCATAAATGTTTAATTAGGATAAATATTTATGTAAACGTCGTTTTGTTTTTATTATTACTTTTTACAAACATATGATTATGAATGAATTTATGAATTCATATTATATCATAGGCTAAAAAAACGAAAAAAATTCTTATATTTCTAACATTTACGAACAACGACTGAATTACGATGTTTACAAAAAACAACAAAAAATTTTGACTCCAATTTCTTTATTTATACATATAAAGCTTTTTCAAAAATAGTACTTAATATGAATAATAAATAGTAAATTCCGTTTCCTTTTCAAATAATGAAAAATTGCATAGCTAGGACATGCTTTCTTCACTCATCTTCTCATGTATTATTTTATTGATAATTATGCGATATAATAAAAAAAAATTTTGTTTGTAATAAAACACAAATTTGGTTTTTTCAATAAATTTTATATATTTTGATATTTTTATCGATTACCTATTTAATTATTAAATGATTTGTTTACTTGAAAATATAGTCTCTGTCTCGAGATTTCTCACGAGAATGTCATTATTTTAATACCTCGTCTCGTCGAGAAATTATGATCCTTCTCGCAGACTAGCATACAAAAAAATGTTCAAAAATGTTCAAAAAATATTAATAATAAAAAAGTAAAATACTAATATTTTCAAGTGAACAAATCATTTAATAATTAAATAGGTAATCGATAAAAATATCAAAATATATAAAATTTAATGAAAAAACCAAATTTGTGTTTTATTACAAACAAAATTTTTTTTTATTATTTCTCATAATTATCAATAAAATAATACATGAGAAGATGAGTGAAGAAAGCATGTCCTAGCTATGCAATTTTTCATTATTTGAAAAGGAAACGGAATTTACTATTTATTATTCATATTACTATTTATGAAAAAGCTTTATATGTATAAATAAAGAAATTGGAGTGAACATTTTTTGTTGTTTTTTGTAAACATCGTAATTCAATCGTTGTTCGTAAATGTTAGAAAAATAAGAATTTTTTCGTTTTTTTAGCCTATGATATAATATGAATTCATAAATTCATTCATAATCATATGTTTGTAAAAAGTAATAATAAAAACAAAACGACGTATACATAAATATTTATCCTAATTAAACATTATGATTGTATGCATGCGTTGTTGCATTATAATATTCATACGAATAAATTTACAACAAACTACTTTAAATAAAAATTCAAGTTTTTTTGATTCAAAGAAAAAAAAATTAATTAAAAAATTAAAAATTATTAGTCTGAAGTAATTATTTTTTTTATTCAATCAATAAAAAAAAAACCAAGAAATTTTCTACCTTTTCGCAAAAAATCATTGTATTAATCCTGAGAAAAAAAATTTTTTTTTTATGTACAAAAAAAAAATTTAAAAATAAAATTTAAATAAATAAATAAAATTCTTTAAATATTAAGAGCTAAGTCATTAAATATTAAGAGCTAAATATTAAATATTAAGAGCTAAATATTAAGAGCTAAGTCATTAAAGAAAACATTATTATTTTAAAAAATTTAATTTTATTTAGTTGAAACAGAAAATCAAAAAAAAAAAAGGTAAGTTGTTACAAAATCACTCGTATCGGCAAATGATCGATTCATCCAAATATTGATTTTTAGTTGTAAATAAAAATAAAACAAAATAAAGGAAAAAATGTGTTAGTAAAATCTCCTGTAAAATAGAAAGTTATCATCCGTGTATTATTTTTATTATGCATTTTTTTGTATACACAATTTCATTTGTGTATTTAGCTTCAATATGATTTTTTATTTATTATTTTGTATTGAGTTGAGTGCAAATGTAAAAATATGTTTACTAAATACATTGAAAATTTAAAGCTGTTTTTATTTTGTTTCACTAATACCCTCACAAGAAAATACCATTTTTTGAAATATCAAACTTAAAACACGATGTATGGAAGTTTTCCATCTGATACTATATTCTTCATCTATGATACAACATAGGGACAAATTAAGCTGATATGTTTTTTATACACAACAATTAACTGATTTATTGAGGCATTAAAGTTTAGTCCTATCAACTGCCCAACAAGACCCCCATTTAAATCGATTTATTAGTTGAAATTCGTTATGAAAATATATGAATTTAAATGTGTATTTATGTAAATTTGTTTTATTTTCAGCCTTGCGTCATAAAAATGCATGAGTTTTTGATGAACCTACATGATTTTAGAATTTATGAAAGGTGGTGATTTATTACGTAGAACAGTACCAACAAAATTTTTTGCCTGAAAAACTTTTCAAGCTTTTATTGTTTCAAATGTGCCATGCCGTAAAATATTTTCATGATAATGATTACCCACCGTGATCTAAAGGTAATTCAATATTTTAGTTTCGTTCATTAAACTTTTTAAATTTATTTATTTTTTTGGTAAACTTAAATATCTTATTCTTAGTTGTATTGCATTGAATATATTATATATAATTAACCTTTTTTTTTAGACAATATTTTACTGGAAAATACTGGAAAGAATTCAGTAAGGAAACCCCTATGTGGAACTCCTAATTATGTAGAACCTGAAGTTTTAATAACTAACGGCATTGGTTCATACACAAAATAAGTTGATATTTGGTCACTTGGAGTTGTATTATTCATCTGTCTGTCAGGTGTTATGTCATTCAGTGATAACTATGGCACTTCAACTGCTGTACAAATAATTAAAGCAAGCACCAGCATGGCGAAACAATTAATACGTTACATGTTAACACTTAACCCCGAAAAAGACCAAGTATAGGTGATGTGCTAAGTCATCAAGGGCCTAATGATACAACAGCCATCCAAAAAGCATTAAATGTTATGAAGATAAATTCAGAAAGTCCATTATTTCCTCAAACTGATGAAATTTTTAAACACAAGAACCTCCTGAAAAACGAGTGCGAAAGTAATTATATATTAAAAATATTTATTTTTTCACATTTTTCAGTGTGTTCAAAATTAAAAAATCAAAAATACCTAATTTGTATAAGTATAAGCTTTTTTCTTTAAGATTAAAATTATTTAAATTTTAAAAAATAAGTAACTTTTCTTTTAATTTTATTGAATGCTATAATTAATGTAATACCAGTTATATTTTTATAAATGTTTATATATTAAGTATTATTGTTTCTTATCTAAAAATAATTCATGTTCCAGAAGGTGATTTTTCGAATTCAAAGTTTCTATTTCTTTTTTGGTTAGAAAAAAAAAATTTACTTCAATACAAACTATAATAATAACACATTAATCGATATGAATGAAATTTTATTCGTTGATTTTGCCTACTTATGAGTTTTGTAAGGAAAGTGTGTTTAAAAAGCAAAAGAACAAGATTATTTGAATTGTAAAATTTAAAGTGTAACAAATAGTAAATATAACACCTAAGTTTATGAGTACAATTATTATTTTATTATAGTTAATGTATTAAAAAGAGAAATTATACTCATGACGACTTAAAGTTTAATGATAAAGAATTAAGTTACATAATAAAGAAGCTTGTATTAATTTAAAATAAATATTATATGATGAAATAAAAACAATGAAATTTAATTAAAAAACAAAATATATCTTTTTTTGCAAGTAAAAAACTTATAAATTAGCACTAGATTTCATGACAATACGATTACTGCTGTGTGTGCATTCAGTTTCTTTGTGCATAAATTATTTTAAATATTTAATATTTTAATCGTTTCCGAAACACTGATATAACACTTATATTTATATCTAGACGGATTTATATCTCCTAACTTGTTATTTAATAGGAACCTCTCAGAAATTTATTTACTGTCCAAAAATGTGAAGCTAAGAAATAAATTTTTCACAATACTAAATTGCTAATCAAAATTTTTATTAGATATAAAAAAATTAATTAAAAACATAAATAATCCATGAGACTGCTTCTCTTAATAATAAAATCTACCACATATACTATGTTGATAAACTAGAAATTCATAAAAATTCTTCAGTTAAAAAACTAAATTGTAGAAGTTAATTCAATTTTAGAAAAAAAAATTAAAACAATTTCAGTTTAAACTTTTGAAAACGTGAAATACTATCAAGTACTAACCAAGTAGTAACTGCTTAATATACTCTTAATAATTTCAACTTAGTTTTCAAATCAAAGCATAATAAATGAAATGATAATATTGAGCAGAACGTAAAAGTACGGAGTAAACTTTTTGGTCGATTTGTATAATGTTGTTTGGAGGCCCCCTAAGTTAAGAGGCCCATGTCAAAAGACTCTCCTGACCCCCTCTTCCGGGGCCTACCGACATACGTATATTTATTGGGCCAAAAAAAAAATTATTATTTTACAATCGACATGCTAATTCATTTTTTTAGACTTGGACTAATTCAATAATTGCCTCAATGTTATGTTACAAATGTAAGTATATTGTATATTATATATATTTATAACGTTAATTATATTTAAATTAACATTTTATGTTGTTATGCATCTGAACTTGTAAAGATACAAATTAAAAATGTTTGTAAAATTTTTATTTTTTTTTTATTTTAAAAACTAAATGGTGTTAGCTTACAATGACTCAAATTAATGATTTTTTCTCCAAATAATGTTTTTTTAATCAAAAAATTATTAAATACGTATCTAATATTTATATAATAAAATGATAGAGACGCGTAATTTCATTGCTGATTTCAATTCGAACATGTTTAATTTAGTTGACAAGTTTTTTAAAACTAATATTTTCATAATTTCGTAACGTTCATATCATATAACGTTAAAAAAAAGTTTTAAAGATCTTCTTTAATTTAAGTTTAATTTTGCACAGATTATAAAACCCTAAAAATGACTTTTCGGTTAAGACTTTTAAGTGGATACTGTAAATAATCTAAAAATTTATAATTATTTTTTTTCATAAACTATTAATTAATCCTTCTTTATCGAACCCTTTTACGTGTTTTTATTTTAAATTAAAATTATCCAAATTTAAATTAATTTTAAAATTTTATTTTTGTGTAAAAATGTATCTAGTCATAAAAAAAAACAACAGGGTTATGACAAAAGACGCAATATTAGTAATATGACTTTGATGTTTGTCTATGATATGCAAAACCATTTAGTATTTTATCTGTAAAAAGTAATTATATTGGCTAATAACTTTATTTATTTATTCCCAAATTCGTTATAGAATTATAGAGTTCATAAGAAATTATTTAAAGAGATATTAAGGAAAATTTAGGTAATAAAAAAAAAAGTGGAACGTGTTTGGGTCGACTTTATATTACATTGTGTTTTAGCCTACTTGGTATTTTAAACACATTTTTTACGTGCTTTGCCTTTAAGAACCAAAATTAAGAAGGAATAAACAATTTTCATATTTATAAATAAAATACTTACAAAATTTCATTAAAAAATTACTTTTTTTTTATAATAAGCCATTACACGGATATTACAAAACAAGTACTATTTTATCTAAATCGAAAATATAGTTATTATTAAATAAAATAATTTTCAAAAATTTACAAAATAACGATATAATTCATTCATTTAAAATTATAATAATATTTAAAATTATGATATAATCTTAAAAAAATTCAAATTTACAATTTTGTTAATATACTTATAAGCTTAAAGAATAAAAATATAAAACTCTTTAAAAATTAAATGAATAAAAGTGAATTAATTCGATTACTAAAAATAGGAAAATGATTTAAAGCATGCGATTGAAAGGAAAATTCGAAACACTTAGAATAATCAATAATTGGCAACCTGTTATTACAGTTTCTAAATCTTTAATTAACAAGCACTGAGTAAAAATGAAGAGAAATCCATTAAAAATTAATTTAAATTAAAAATTTATTTTTGGTTTCTATTTTATTCTTAATCAGAATAAGTATCTAATTTTTGTTGCTCAACAGACCCTAAAAAAATTTTTTTTATTAAAAACTTATATTAAAATAATTACCTAATAATAATTGTAACCACGGTAACCACCTCCATGCTATCCTGTCCACGAAAATTTCGTCCAAATTATGAAAAAGAGCTATAGGATTTGATAATATTATTCTCCTATTAGTTACATAACTAAAATTTTTATTCTAGACCTTCGAAAATTTTTCAATTTTTAACGTCACTTCAAAATCACATACCATTATTAGGTACGATTTTATCTTCAAAATAATTATTATTAGATGATTAAAAATAACAAAACCCAAAAGCATTATTATTAAATAATGAAATAAGGACATTATTATGAGAAATAATAAAAATTGATAAGATAACGTAACCAATGTCCACAATATAAAAATAAACTAGAAATAAATTTTTTCTTTGAACTACAACAGTTAATAAAATATAATGTTTAAATATAAAAAAAAAAATCGAAAATAAATACAAACAATTTATTCTGACTTTTAAGTAAGTAACCATTGGTTATAAGAAAAACGATATTTTAAATTTTACAGATGCTGAGAAAACGAAAGAAAACTTTCTTATTTTCAACATTCATAAGAATGTTGGCTAGGCTATCGCAAAGAAATTCATATATATAGATTTCACTAAATGAGTATTTATAATCGGTGGAGCATTCTTTGCAAGGCCCAAACGTGTTGATGACGGACAACCTTTTTAATAACGTTATATTTCTATGAGACAAAAATATTAAAAATTAATAAAGTATTGAAATCAAAATAATTTGTTTTCAAAATAAATTTACATGTATATATTTTAAATAATTATATTATTATTATATTATTACATAATATTTTTTATTTATTCATTTTTTGAAAAACTTCAATATCTGAATTAGTTATAAGATGTGGAGGTAGATATCTTTTCAATTTGTCTACATGATTTTGAAGAATTTTGATTCGTTCTTTTTTAATTAGATCCTTCTGATTTTCCTGTTGAGCCATGAATTTTGCCAATTCAGCATTCAGTTTGCATACCTTGTTGGAATTTTAATTCTTCCTCATGAAGAAATTTCATTTTTTCACGCTCCAAGCGTTCTTGAATCAAAAGAAACTCTAACGATTCGATACGATTTTCTTTATCTTTTGTTATTTCAAGAGTTTGTTCGCCAATTCTTTGGCTAAATTCTTCACGTTTTTTCATTTTATATAGTCTTTTTATAAGATCTTTATCTGGTTTTTCTTCTTGCTGTTTTTTAATCAAATTAATTCTTTTTATTTTTCTTTACAAATTTCATAACATAAACATATAACTGCTCAAGTTATATGTACATGCTCATAACTATACATATATTTCAGGAACATACCCTGATATCTCTGTAGTATGTGAAACGTCTAGTTACATGCTCATAACTATACATATAGTTCAGGAACATACCCTGATATCTCTGTAGTATGTGAAACGTCTAGTTACATATTGATTACTTTTTAAACATTTAAAAAAAAACTTTAAATTCACTAACATGACTTAAGGCTTCTTGATCTTTGAATAAAAATTAAAAATGCTGTCAATGTCATTAGATAAATTTTGTTAAATTTTGTTTTGCTGTTATAACTGTATATTAACAAGTAAAATTTGTTCTGCATGACTATATGCAAGAAAAACATTTTATTGGGACAATAGTTTATCATCCTGACATAGATTGATCGAAAGAATAATTATATGTTTCTTTGTGAACCCAAAAAAAAAAAATCTATAATATAACAATATAAGTCTTTCCAAATATAAGACTATACAAATGACGGACTAAACAAGTTTATAAGTTTAAATTAATTTTACATCAAAATAAGAGTAAAATTGTGCAATAGATATTCTTTATAGCAATCAGTTAGCTCATAAATTTAACTATATATTTAACAGTCTGGTTGAAAATAGTATTATTGATTAACTTATATAACACATGTATATTATGTTTTCAATTAGATATTTTTAGAATTAATTAATATGAACAAGTCAACTATTTGAACAGTGTTCAAAATTAAATCAAAGAAAGAGTGAACAATTTTTAAATTTGAAGATTTTTAATGACAAAAAGGTTCATGATTTTATAAATTAATATTATTGACTTGAATTAATTAAATAAATTCTATTAATGGATTAGATTTATACTGTTAGTGAAATACTTCAATGTCAATAAAACTATGTTTGTATGAAGTTGAATTGACTTCATTTGTAACTAACGTTTCACAGAATAAAGTTAATTATAATTTATATAATTAAAGTTATAAAAGTTTTCTTTCCCTTTTTTTTTCTATAAGTTCTATCATTTATTTTTATTTAGCTAATTAATTTTTCATATGTTATATAACGAATAATAAAACTAATTTAAAATAATTTCTTAACTTTAGAAAAATAGATATGTTTTTTTTTTTTTTTAAAATATGAAATTGACAGCTGAAAGTTTTTTTTTTTATATAAAAAAACCTATACTATCAGTTCACATTCTTGTTATATTTTGTTTTGATATAATTTTCATGACAATAACATAAATTTCTTCAATATAATATGTACAATAAATAAATAATAAAATTTACTTTAATTCAGCTTTGGTTTCGATAAACTTAAATACGCATACAAAATATCGCTACAACCACATTATTATACACAGTTTGTTTTTATAAATCGAGAGTAAAAACGCTTTTCTTTATGTAATAAATGAGCCGTTTATTTTGAAACTGTTTAAGTCCATTTGTTCTTGTATTGAGATATTTAAGGTTTTGTGTTTGAATTGATTCAAAAATATACATTAATATTTCCATAAGCTAATTTTCAAGTGTCAAAATCAAAGCGGTTTTAATGATATTAGACTAAAATTGTTTATAAATAAAAAGAATATATCGTCGGTCGGCGACGCAAACCTCGTAAGTCTGTTTTTGAAAATTTTACAGGAGACACAAAAAACTGTATTATTCTTATTATTATAATTAGCACAAAATTGCTTAAGATTGGCCAATTTCGAAGCGATATGGATTGAATAAAATCTGTAGCTTCTTACGAAGATTAGTACATTATCTTAGTTTCAAAAATGTGCAAGGTTTGGCCACAAAAGCTCCCCACCTAAATTTTCGATTTTTTTTTTCGACACTAAAAGTGCGTAAAAAATATTTAGAGAGTTTTTATGAATGTAGATCGACGCAAGATCAACAAAAAGAACAGGAATATTTAAAAAAACACGTTTTGTAAAAAACAAGACTTACGAGATTTGCGTCGCCGACCGACGATATACTATTGTGCTTATTGTTATCATTAGGGTTGTGATTTTTAGGTAATTACCTTTTTTCAGTCGTGCGTAATAACAGATTTTTATTAAAATATCTCCACGTTTCGAAAAATTTGCTGTAATTTGAGCCCAATATGTTAGCGACTTTTTCTGCCTATTTCATGTTTTAGCGACTATTTCGACTTTTTTGACTTTTAATGACTTTTTTAAACATTTTTGACTTTTTTAGGAACTATTTTACCAATTTTGTTCTTACATTAAAGGCCGTCATAATGAAAAACATGGATTTTTCAATTTTGAAAAAAAAATTCAAACATGATGTCTGACAGAAGAATGATATTTGCGAGCAATATAAAGTTCAGGAAATAATTCCCTTTAAGTATGCCCCTATTACTTCGACAGAAATTGAAAGATCATTTTCTATACATAAAAATCTTTTCAGATCTAACCGACAAAAATTTGAATTCGAAAATAAATTTACGAAAGCATTTTGTAATTTATTGCAATAAATCAATCAATAATTAATAAACTCTTTTTTACATTTTTATTTCAAAATCCATTTTCATTTTTTTAAGTTTTTTGTGCAATGAAATTTATATTTTTTTTTTCTTTTAAATCAAATTGCTATATTAATATATTCGCACAATAAATAATATGAAAATCCAAAATTATTATCTTTTTTATCATTCGTAGATTTGAAATTTTTGTATCAAAATCTAAATTTCTGTAAATTTTTGGGAAATTTTTTTTAACTATTTTTTTAGCGACTTTTTTAGTGTCTTTTTTAGCGACTTTTTTTTGTTTTTTTAGGAACTTTTTAGGTGTCTAAACAAGGTTTTTAAGGAACTAAAATTCACAAGCCTAGTTATCATTAATTATTTTTTTTTGAAAAATGGACTTAAACCACTTTCAAAATAAACGGCTCAAATATTTTTTGTTCCCCATAAGTCTCTGATATATTAAATTATATTTCCGTACACTTAGCTTCTTTTTAATTTAATAGGGATATTAAAAATTAAAAAAATTAAACCATTTATTCATAATTAAGAGAATTAATATCTTTTGATGTTGAAGGAAAAAGCTTTTAAAGGTTTCTATTACTATATGTATATATTCCTTGCTAAAAAAAGATATTTCAACCCTTTTTATTGTAGAATATATATTATATATACATTTTAATAAGATAATATGTATATATATTATATATAAATAAAATGAAACAATTCTTCATAAAAAACTTATATTGTATTATACATTTATATCAATTTTAAGATATTTTACGAGAAATTTTAGCCGAATTCAAATTTTACATATATATTATGTATACATAAATATAATACTGTATACTAACTATATATATCATACTTGGCAAAACTGCGGCACACGAGCCGCATGCGGGTCTCGTTCTTCTTCACTGCGGCTCTAGCCACGTTCGAAATCAAAATATACTCTTTTAAAAAATGCAGCTTGTAAATTGATTTCGATATTTGGTACAACATACTGCTGTGAATCTTTGTATTCAACAATGAAATTTATTAAATTGAAGCACCGTTCCCAGCTAGTAAATAAACATTTAACTGAGCTTATTCGTACGGCACCAACAAGTTATGAGCCAAGTTTTCAACGATTCGCGGCCAAGATACAAACACATAAAACAACAGCATCTACTAGTAAAGAATGAAAATTTTCTATAAGTATTTTTAATGTATATACAAACATACATGTATTTTTAAATAAATTATGAATGAAAATAAAGATAAATGAAAGTGACAGTTTACATATTTAAAACAATTTCTAATTGCGGCTCTCGACAATTCTGATTTTTATAATTTTGGCTCTTGTCCGGATAAAGTCTGGCCACCCCTTAGAAAAAAAATAAAAACAATTTTCCTACGAAAATAAAATTTCCGTATACTTTAATATTTTCTTCATGGTATACATAATGTGTATATATGTACAACAGTATTATAAATGTGTATATTATAGTAAATTTTATTCTAAAAGCTATAATAAATTTAATAATTTATTGGAAAAAGGAAATCAGTAAGGTTGTGTATACAAAGTTCTCGAAAGATAAGTTATAAAATTTCATTGAAATCTATGTATAGAAGCATTGAGTTTTCTCATAATATTTTAAATAAAATTACTTAATTTATAGAAATCCATCTACATATAATAGATACATATAATAATAATTTTCAAACACTTTTAATAATTTTCCGATATTAAGTTTATAACAATTTATATTTACCGATGTGATAATTCAGTGATTTCTTCTATCTTCGCAAATTTTATGAATAAAATATATCTTAAATGGCAAAACATAAAAATTAGTTTAAATAAGACGAAAAAGATTAATTAAATAATATTTACCCAAACCCCATTCCTAATTGTTAATTTTAAATATTTAAATTGAATTAAAAACAATATCAGTAAAAATATTAACGAAAGAAAATATAGACGGGCCATGGGCTCCACGTTGGGATTTTATCGATACACAACATGAAAATAATTCCCAACTCATATGAAATAGTTTAGAGATTAATGAATGAAATCCATTGCTTCACTTATAGAAAGTTAATATAGTTCAGAGAAACTAAATAAACTAAATAAGAAAATCATTATATACATTTTTTTACAATTTTCTTTTTCTATTTTTAACTAATTTTATTACTAAAATATACATTAAAAATATTGTTACTGTGGAGGTCATAAATTTGGAAAAACAATATAGATAGAAGTAATAAAACAGATTAAAAAATCATTAATTTTCTCAAGATTTTGCTTTTCATTATCTTTGTTTTTAATATATATTATACTATATATAATTATTATATAATATCCTTTTTTTGCGTAAATCATTACTTAAAAAGAAAAAAAAATTTTCCTGTTGTGTTTCTTTTTTTTTCCAATGAACTTAAATTCTTTTTTTTTTCCTTTTTCTATGATAAATTATTCAAAGCGTTAATAAAATAATAATTAATTTCAAGAGACCATTTGTTACAAAAATAAAATATTCTCATTCATTAAAAATTTGATGGTTGTGTTAGAAAGTATTATAAGAACAATAAATTACTGACATTCATGTATTTTTGTCCCTCACGCTAAAACTCTAGATACTATTATCTGTCATGAAGTATATAAAAATTATGTTGAAAACAAAAAAAATTAGTTATGTCATGAAGTTTTTTATTTCAACTTCATTATCACTAATAAATTGATAGTACAATACTCTGAAATTGTTCCCACTCAGAAAATTTTGGAATTGCCTTGCCATATATCGGGGTGGAGTAAAAATTTTATCAAATTTTTGAATTAATATTGTTGTGAAAAATATTTGAGCCCCATTTGCGAATCAACTACTCATATATACTTCTTTTTTTTATATGAAAATATGCACCCAATTTTATTTCATTTTTATTCTTTTATGCATATCATTCATATTCCATCAACTTCCAAATTTTCTTTTTATACAAAAAATTTAATATTCTCCACTTACTTATAGAAGGTATCAGCATGACTTTTATTGCAACGAATTTTCAACAAAATATGTACATTTTCCAAATTAATGAATTTTGTACTTTGACATAAACATTAAACATAAGTGATGGATGAATAAAATTTTTAATCATCATGTGTGTGCGGTTTATATTTACACATTTAAATTGAAGGTGAAAATTGGAAAAAAACATGTCTTTATATATACTAATGGGAAATTATTAATTTTTTTTAATATGCTTTGTAAATCAATTTATATATTTTTATATAATGTAATTTGATTAATTTCACGAAAATGCATGACGTATTTTATAATTTTGTTTAACACTGTTTACTACAGTATTTTTTATTAAAGATTATATCCTTCAAAGCTGTTGGGATTTGTTGAACTCAGGAATTCAGAAAAATAATACGTACTTCCCAAAAAAAAAATGTGTTAAATGCCATTTATGCATCATGTACTATATTATATTAGGTTAAGGAAAACGTTACGAATCCTAACTCTGTACTCAAATTTAAATAAAAATTATAAAAACTTAAATTGTGCGAACCACAGAGAATAGTAATTAAAATAAAAACAGTATGAACAAATTAAGCAGTTCTTCTACAATTTTAATTTAAAAAGTTGAGTCATAAAAAGGGTTCATTAGTATTTAACACAATTCGAAATTGAAGAAAGTTATATCAATTTTAATATTATTATTATAATGTTTTTTTTTTTTGAAACTTTCTTAAGAAATATTAAAACTTAATTGCGTATAATGGGATCCTTGCAAAACTATGAAATATAACAAATTTCAAACAAACAATAAGTTTAAGAGTTCATCAATATGTAATAATCATAAAAGTTTATATATATACATAAAAATATTTTAGGTATAAATAATTAAACTCAATTCAGAAAAAATGAACATAGGAAAAGTAGGTATCTTATAGTAGATTACAACACATGTTAAGAAAATTTCTTATTACAACGAGTTGTGTATACACAAAAACACATGGACACGAGTCAATACTTATATCACAGACCGTTATGTCGAGTGATATTGACAAGTGTCCATGTGTTTTTGTGTATATACACAACGAGCTGTATAACAAATTTTATTAACATGTTTTCTATACTGTTTTAATGTGCATGTGAGAGGTGGTTGCAATCAATACATTTGCAATGCAAAAAATAAACAAAAGTTCAAATGAAGAAAGTAAATAAAATTTAAGTGTGGTAAATAAAATTGAAGTGTGTTAATAAAATGTTCTTAAATAAATAATTGACGCATTTAATACACCATTTACCGAGCTAAATTTTCGATTGTAAATACAACTTACCGATCACATGCACATTCAAAGTTATTACAATTATTCCAAAAAGAAAACAAAATGTGGAAAATTATTACAATCGAATGTAAATATAATTCTCTAATTAAAGAATAATGTTCAAATATTTTAAATTTTAAGAGCACTTCATATAATCTTTTTAAATTTCTATATGTATATTATATATAGATATAGAATACTCAATCCAATTAACCTAAAATTCAATGAGTAATTGTCTAAAATTTCATTTTAAAAATACATCAAATTTTCCCTATACTTCCTGGTTTTCATTTTTCTTCATTTTGTAATTTATTTTTATTTATTTTTTTTAATGAGAGAAATTAAAAACTTTTGTGGCGGAAAATTTTCTTTTATCTTGCTAAACTTTTGTTAAAAAAAAAACTTTAAGTGAAGAAATTTTTTCTGTTATTAAAAGATTAAAAAAGCAACCTATATAATATACTAATGCAGATGAAAGCGTTGAAAATTTTCCTACATGCAAGGATTTATAAATAAACATAAGCAAATAATATTATAATTTTTATTTTTTTTTTAATAATCTTTTCGTGCATTTTTTTCACAAACATATTTATGATTACAGAATAATATGCATGTAAAGATTATTATTTCGGAAATCTTTATAAACATAAAAAATATTAAAGTATCTTCAGCTCGAAAATGAAGCAAATTATTCCTTAGAATATTATTTAAAGTTAAACACGTATTAAAAATCTTATTTGTAAGAAAAATGCATTTCAACGATGAACGAAATCCTTTTTTTGTAACTAACCTTTTTTAAAAAAATTTCAACATAATGTTACATAGAATATTATTCTGAAGCTTCTTAACATTAAGACAGCAATATGCAATAAGTCTAATATTTGTAAATTTATTTAAAATAAAAGACCAGTAGATTTTTTTTACAATATTTTGGGAAAGTTTTATTTATTTATGTTTTTAAGAAAAAATTCGTTAAACCTGTGAGGAAAGTCATCATTAATGTTAGAACAAGCCCTAAAACATAATATTTTCTACCTTTTTTTTGCAAGCAAATATCCGCAAGAAAAAATTTGAAAAAAAAAACTTTTCTGTTCTAATTAATAAAAGGTATAAATTTTAATATAAACATGTGGTTATTAAAAAGTTTTTTTAAGTAAATAAAATTAAGTATGTATATTTATTTCACAGAAAATTTAGGTAAAAGTTGAAGATTTCCATAAAATCAAAAAAAAAAAAAAATAGCAGGAAAGTAAACAGAAAAGAAGTCTTGAATGAAATAATTTTCTCATAAAAATTTTCCTTATCTTTTAAAAATTAATTTTGCGGTGATTTTTCTCGTTCATCATTATAATATCGGTTTAAACATATCAAATAAAGTTAAAATAATAATTTCAAAAAGGCTGCTCCAGTTGACTTTAAGTAATGAATTGATTCAAGAGATTTGTGTGGATGTTAAAAGAAAAAATCTTTATATTTAGGAAAAGCGTAAAAGAAAATCTTTTAATTATTTCATTGATTAAGAATACATTACTTAATACTATCCTTAATACAAAAAATTTAAATGTTATTTATTATTTGAAAAACGAAAAAAAATATTCAATCTAAATCAAAGCTTCTGCAAGATTACAAATTGTTGAAAAACCAACATGAAAGATGTACACAAATGTACACCAGATGTACACAAAATTATTTCCTGTATTATTTAGAACACATTATTATTATAAGTCCCGGTCCTAAAAGAAAGAAATTGGCTAACATTTGTTACCGTGAAGTTTAAAACTTATTTTTAATTTTAATTCTCAACAGTGCATATAATATTTATTTTATATGATAAAATATGCCTAGTTAGCAATTCTAAATTTTAAATACAAATTACCTTTTTTTTTGTTTTGTATGAAATTGTTGTTGGAAATGCAATAATTTTAACCATATAAAAGAGGTGCATTTTCGAAAACAATTTCATATCAATTTTTATTATCTTACGATAAAAAAAAAAAAGGTAAATAAGTATTTATGCCCTTGTTTTTTTTCTTTAGGCGCTGGAGTTCTTATCCGAAGCCAAGTGGGTTCTATCCCTTGCCTAGGATGACAACTCCAGCCATGGTTGATATTAGAATGGAGCGTTCCAACGCCAGTTCTAATGTTCGACCCAAAACCCCCGATCTTGGTGGAGGATTTTTGGGTCTATCCAAGAATCCGAAGCCAAGACGATACCGGTCACCACATGGATACTCCTACGGGAGTACCCATACTACGTTGTGGTATTATGACTGGTTCACCTGCCACTATCCATGAATTCAGAATCACTGAGCAATCATGATTTTGTGTCCATTGATAGTGACAGAGGAACACAACATAAGTGGACGGACTCATTGGTCGTTCCTTATCCCAACCAAAAACGCGCGGTACCCGGTTGGGATAGGATCGAAGTACAACAGACCAATAAAGCTCCAGCCGATCGGTCAGGAGATGTCACTTGACATCTTCTGCACTTCAATTTCCCTAACTTTCAATTTCCAATACTAACAAAGTTAGCCTACGGAATACAAGTCATACGATAGGGATAAATTTTTTTTTGGAGAAATCCCAAGATTTTTGAATACTTTTTGTTTTAACAAAAAAAAAATGAATAAAAATAAAAAAAATAAAAAAAAAATCAATTTTTTCAAAAGTTTTGGTGGAGTAAAAACTTTTCACCTTGTATAATTACAATTAAAAATATATGTAAAAAAAAAACTGACCGACCATAATAAAATATTTTAAGGTCACTAAACCCCCTTACGTAAGTGAAGCTATAGCTTCAACAAAAAAAAAAAAAGTTTTTGATTTTCATACGACATAAAGTAAGACTTTTTTCAAGTTATAATGTATTTCGATAAATTTATAAACAGTGTTGTGTTTATAAATCTTCATACCCTTTAGAACTACTTTATAGTAGATTACAATACATGTTAAGAAAATTTGTTATTCTTGCGAGTTTTGTATACACACAAACACATAGACACGAGTCATGTTTATATCACGAAACCGAAGGTCGAGTGATATAATATTGACGAGTGTATATATGTTTGTGTGTATACAAAACGAGCTGTATAACAAATTTGATTAACATGTATTGTAATCTACTATAAAGTATACTGCTTTAATGTGCATGTGAGAGGGAGTTGAAAACAATACATTTATAATGAAAAAAATAAACAAAAAAGTTCAAAATGAAGCAAGGAAATAAAATTTAATAAGGAAGTTTATTTATTCCTAAAATATTAAAAAAAAAAATTAGTAATTTTTCCAAAAAAAAATTATTCATTTTCTTTTTTGCAAAAAAAAAAATCGAATAATTTTTTTTTAGAAAAATTAATAATTTTTTTTTTATTATTTTAGGAACTAATGGTCTTCTTAAATTTTATTTAATTTTATTTTTAATTATTAAAAAAAATAATAATAATTTTATAATTATTTTTTTTATAATTAAAAATAAAATCAAATAATAATTATATAATTATAATTTATATTTACAATAAATAATCTCCTTGTTGCTGCCATTTCCCTCGTTTGTTGATAAAAGAAAAAAAAATTCTTACTTGACATTTGACAATCACAGCAAACTTTATAATGACAACAAAGATATTTTCAGGGTTACCATTGTTCTATTTTTATTCATTTTGTTTTTTTGAATAAAAATAAGTGCAATTTTTGAAGTGTTGTTTAAATTTTTGTACTAAAATCCAACCACACTCGTTTAAAAATTTAGTAGTAGAGGTTCGAAGATCCTTTAAAAATAGTAGATTGAAACACATGTTAAGAAAATTCATCGACTGATCGACTGGCCGCTTTTTAGAAAAAAAAAAAAAAATAGCCGCGTATTTTTTTATTGGTTCTTTTTTTTTTTTTTTGTTTGCTCAGAGGGAAAATATAGATTAGCTCAGAGGGAAAATTTAGATTTTAGCATTATAAACTAAGCTTTGTTTGACATTGATATGATGCATGTGAGAGGTATACATTTGCAATTTTTTTTTTTTTTTGGTATTTGTTTGTATTGAAATATTGTGAGTGTGAGTGATATTATTTTTGTTTATAGTATTACGCAGTTCAAAATGAAGAATGTAAATACAATATAGAGCAATGTAAATACAATTTACATCACAGGGAAATGTAAATACAATTTACATTCCTCTATAATTGCATGTGTATTGATGCATGTAATGGACCATTTACCGAGCTAAATTTGCGAATGTAAATACAACTTACCGAAGACATGCGCATTAAAAATTTTTTTTATTAAAAATTCTCAAAGATTTTCCAGAAATAAAATTTGAAAGAAATTTAATAAAATTAAATTAAATTTTATTTTTCTTTTCCTAATTAACTTTAATGCAGTGGTTCTTAACGTTTTTAAAGACGCGGAACACAATTATGTGTATATTTTTTTCGCGGAACACCGGTTATGAATCACTGTTTTAATGAAAAACAATTTCACCCTATGTAATTTTTTCACCTATATTAATGAACTTTTTTTGTTTGAATAAAAAAAGAAAACTTAATACTAAATTAAAACTAAATAAAAATTATAGTTAATTTTTTTAAATAATTTTGCCTATACCTTAATACATTTTCTGACAGGGAATCATGACCTGTATTTTGTATAACTAGGCTAAGCTACATTCCTATATTTCTATATTTCTAATATTTTCTTTAAAATAAAATAATTTTTTTAATTAAAATTTTCTATTTTTATTATTTTTCATATCAATTTTTATTGTCTTATAAATAAACCATGAAAATTCATACTGTGTGATGCATACCCTTTTTTATGCAAAAAAAAAAACACAAACTCAGCTTACAACAGCACCTCCACTTCAAGCTACAATCATATCAAAATAACAAATAATAACCTGCACATTTTTTTATTGAATGAAATCTGCACATAATTTAAATATGCAATATGTATTGTATATATGTAAGAAATAATTATGTTTAATAAAAACAAAAAACTACAAATAATATACATACAAAAAAAAAAAATTGAATTAAGTCTGTAAATAATATATTGCTTTGAATTAATCATAAAACAAAATATGTACTGATTAAATATTGTTGTAAAATAAAAGCGATGAAATAAAGCAAAAGAAAATTTTGAGACGTTATTAAAATATTAATGAGTTATGTAATAAAATTTTATACCTATATAAAAAAAAAAATGATATCAAATTATTGTTTCATGCGGCATAAGCAGCCAAATTAATGTAGTTTAGTTTAGGATAAAATTGTCGTAGATATATTTAAGGATCTTACGCTTGCATTTCTTTTACCTAGGACCTATGAAAATAATAAATTAAGTCAAAGACATTTCATGTTAAAATTTAAATTTTATTGACAAAAAAAAGAAACTTAAATATATCTACGACAATTTTATCCTAAACTAAACTACATTAATTTGGCTGCTTATGCCGCATGAAACAATAATTTGATATCATTTTTTTTTTATATAGGCATAAAATATTATTACATAACTCATTAATATTTTAATAACGTCTCAAAATTTTCTTTTGCTTTATTTCATCGCTTTTATTTTACAACAATATTTAATCAGTACATATTTTGTTTTATGATTAATTCAAAGCAATATATTATTTACAGACTTAATTCAATTTTTTTTTTTCAGGTTATAGGTGGCCATTGCTGCGAGCTGAAGAATGACTCCTTAGTCATTTAGATTTAAGTTTTTTTTTATTTTGAATTGGTTGGGGTTTTTGAAATATCTTTTTTTTTATACCTCCTTTTGCCTTCTATCTTAAAAAGACATCCTATAAATATTGTTATGAACCCTCTGGTGTTCACTGTCGCGTACCCACCCAACGACGAGTTTAGACCCGGCCTGAGAACAGGATATCCTAGACAGTGGACTCGGCACCAGCTTAAAATTTTGAAAGTAGAGCACCTTCTTTTGCCTTTACTTTCACCACTTTCCTTTCTTTATCATAAATTTTATGATAAAATTCTCAGAGTTCATCTTGAACTCAGAATTTTTGTGCTTATATACACCCCCCGTTTTCAACATTAATTTAATTCATAACAAATGGCGCCCAACGTGGTGCTAGAAATTTGTTATCCTCAATTCAAACAAACCTTAATTTAATTCATAACACATTTTTAAATTTTAAATTATGAGAAAATGAATAATGTTTTAATTCCTTCTGATGTACAAACAATAATTTCTGAATTCTAAAATAATAAATTTCTTTATGGAAAAATGAAAAATTAAAGCTTTATCATAAGAATGTGATAAAATGTAAACATTAGATATAATTATTAATTTTATATTTACTACATTATTTTCTATTATTGCATTATAGTTATGTAAACACATTTATAATAATAATAACATTGTTAACATATACATATGTGTGGTTTATTTATAACCCACAAGCTGAGGAAGTGCAATTTTTGTAATTAACATTAAATGTTTTAGCGTGTACAAACAGTACACATGAAATATGTAACTATATTATATTATACATATATGTAATTAAAGAATTGAAATAATATATTATATAATGTATACATATTTAAGAATTATAATAAATAAAAAAAAAAAAGAATAGAAAAGTTATTATTTTTATGGTACTTATTATGAAAATAAAAAACCATTTGTTTTTAATATTTTTAATTCAAATTTTATGTTTTATATAGCATATATGTTTATGTATAAGAATAATATATGTACAATGTACTGTACATATACATAAGAAAACACACTTTTGTGAAATTGTTTTTTTTTCAATTATCTAGAAATTATTAGAAATTGTTCTCTCTTAATTTTTTTTAAATATAAGCATTATTTTATGCGGTTTAAAATAAACCTTAGAAAAATAAAATAAAAAAAAGTTTTTTCTGCACAAAGATTTATTTAAGAACATTTTTATATAAAAATTTCTTAAACCAGAACCATTAGGTGACATGAAATAACGCCCAAGGTATTAACGCCCAAAAGACGTTATTTCCCTCCGTAGTGGGAAATAAAGCCCAAAATGCGTTTGGGCTTTATTTCTCACAGTGATGAAAAATAACAGCCGAAAATATGAGGAATTAAAACCCAAATGAAAAAAATGTTTCAATTTAAATAAGTGGATTTTTATTTTTATTTGCGGCGCCATCTGTTTTTTGTGGCTACATGACATAACCGCGAATGTCATAACCGCGAATTTTTTTTGTCATAACCGCGAAATAAAAAATAAAAGTGTCATAACCGCGATAAATGTCTTATATTTTTTTTGTCATAACCGCGAAAAAATATGGCAAAAAATTCACTCTTTACTTTCATTTGGGTTTTAATTCCTCATATTTTCGACTGTTATTTCTCATCACTGTGAGAAATAAAGCCTAAACGCAATTTGGGCTTTATTTCCCACTACGGAGGGAAATAACGCCTTTTGGGCGTTAATACCTTGGGCGTTATTTCATGTCACCGAACCATTATGTTATTCATGCAATGATTACAAAATACTATACGGATGCAGCATCTTCATTTGAGGTTTTGCTTTTGCATTTCTAATTTACTTCTACACTCTTTCTTGGTTTTCTCAAAGACATTAAAAATACCACACATAAACACATAAATCTAGCTTAGAATTAGATTAATATATTACCCACTTAATATTACTCATTTTAATTCATTGCATTGTAAAAAAAGATATTTATTAGAGCAAAATGGTGAAAAAAAAACTCTGTAAGATTTTTTATTTTTAAAAATAAATATTTTTGAGATTGAAAAGATGTTCACAAATAAAACAAAATTGACACCTTGAAACTGCCTGATCCTAATAATTATTGTTCTAATCTTGACTTAATTTGACACAATTTGAAATGAGTAATTAAATTTATAATTAAAATATTACATTAGCTAAAATAAAATTATTTGGAAAATATAATAAAATGCCTGTTTTTTCCAAAGTACTAATGTCCATAGCAACAAATTAATGACCAGCTTAGAGTTTCATACCTTTATTTATCTGAATGAACTTAATTTTTTTTTTGTTTTTGATGAAAATCATAAAAATCATCTAATATTTTTTGGTTCATTAAAAAACCATTTGATATCAAAAAGACAGAAATTATCTTTCATATTATATTATGCTCATTTTCGCAGTGATATCATATTAATTTTATGCGATAAACGAATATCAAGGAATGAAGAATAAATACATTCAAAATTTTACCCTTAAGCATTGCTGAGTGTTTTTTTTTTAATATTTTTTATTTATAATTTTTTTTTTTTTTTTCAAGTTTTTTTAATATTTTTTATTTATAATTTGTTTTTTATTTTAAAGTTTTTTTGTCTGATTTGTATTTAAGATTTTTTTTTTCGTATTTAACTTATGAGAAATAAAATACTGACATTTTAAATATCAATAGAAATTATTTTTAATAATTAAATCAAAATAATTAATATAAGAATAGTTAATTTTTTTTTTTACAAAATTTTAATATTTAGTATAAATATTTATGACTGTAAGTAGATGAAAAAAGTTAATGAAGCGAATATAATTATAATCATTTAAGTTAGTTTATCTTTTTGAGTAAAATTTCGCTCTAACAATTCCCACTAAAAGATCCAAATTGGGATGAGTAAGCAATTTATTTTGAGTTAAAAATTGTTTGATCCCTTTAAACCTTTATAAACTAAAACCGTGTTAGCCTTAACATAATATTATATAAATATTATATAAAGTTCTCACTCTCAGATATAATAAATTGCGTATTTTCAGTGTGGATATATAATATTGTGATTTTTTTACTTGAAATTAGTAAGTTTAAAGTTTGTGAGTAATAATCTAAAATGTATTTATGAGTTTCTTTTATACAAAGTTCATAAAAAATTTATGTATTTAATTTATTCGAAAATGAAATATAATATAGTTACTACCAAAATAATATTAAATTCTAAGCACGATTGTACTTTCTTTTTTATTTGACCTTCCAATATTATTTTTTTAAAATCGTTATCCTTTTTTCTTTCTTTTCATTTTTGTGCACTATGTACTCCGCAGACTTTCTATATATTTGATTTATATGTTGTGTTAACATGTGCAAAATTTAGAAATTTTTGGAACGTAGTTCCTTATTCTACGCTCTTATGGAAAAATTTATTAAAAATTTGAACACTTTAGTGTCAGTACAAAGTGTCGGTACACACTCCGACGCGATCATAGATTTTGAGCGAGCAATGATTTTTTTTTTAGCAGCAGTTCCAAAAAATTTTTAAAATATCGCTGCTAAGCCGCAGCGACCAAAAATATGATCGCGTCGGCGTCTGTCGGTACATGATAAACAAAAAAAAAAAGTTAAAAAAAATTATAATATTTTTATTATATTTTTTTAGGTATTTTAATAAATATTGTGTTCTTTGGTTTGCATTAATAATTAATAGAAATAAAACAAAAAGAATAGTAAACATCCAATGAAATTTTGTAAAATTAAAATCCAAAATTCTATTAAAGTTATCTATCAATATTATCTGTACAAAATAATTCCGATGTTTCACATCTATCAAACGTCCCGCCGGCTCTTGTATTTTTATTGAACTTTGTATGAAAATTGATAAACTTAAATTGTATTTCAATATATAAAATATTTATAAAATAAAATATTTAGTAAATATTAATTTTTTATTATTAACTAATTAATATTTTACAGTTCAAATAAATTTTAGATTTTCATACTAATTTCAATGTTAATAAAAATCTTGTATAATTTTGTCAGTATTATTTTGCAAATATAAAGGCGCTATTCGGTACCAAGGCAAGTCAAGTCATCTGCCGGCGTTAGATATTTCGATACTTTGCCATTTTGGCTATGATATTTGTTTTTTTTTTGTGTGTAAACAAGAAAAACAAAAAATTAAAATTTATAAGTAAATTAACGATACCTGTTAATTTTTTTAAAGTTTAAATAATGAGTCGACGCCGTCGCATTTTATATGATTTGATGAAAACTTAAATTTTATTTGATTTTATAAAATATTAATAAAATACTTAGAAAATATTATTTTTTTATTATTAACTAATTAATATTTTATATTTCAAATAAAATTTAGATTTTCATACTAATTTCAATGTAAATAAATTTAAATTTTGTATAATTTTGTCAATATAAAGGCGCTATTCGGTACCAAGGCAAGTCAAGTCGTCTGCCGGCGTTAAATATTTCCATACTTTGCGATTTTGGCTTATGATATTTCTTTTTTTTTGTGTTGCAAAAACAACAAAAACAAAAAATTTCAATTTATAAGTATTCACTTGTTTAAATCTCCTATGGCGAAAAAAGGCACATACTTATGAGTGAAAACAAATGTAAACAAAAGAGTCATACTTAGTTAAATATTCAAATAGTGCCCCAATGGCGAAAAATAGCACATACTTATGGGTGAAAAAAATTTAAATAAATGGGTTGTCAAAACAGTCAATATTAACGATACCTGTTAATTTTTTTTAAAGTTTAAATAATGAGTCGACGCCGTCGCATTTTATATGATTTGATAAAATGTAAACAGTCCCTTTCGCGGCAAATAAACAGTCCCTCTCGCGGCAAATAGTAATAGTTTTTTATTGAACGTTGTATGAAAATTGATAAACTTAGAGTCACAATTTCTAAATTGAGGACGTAATTTTATGCGTTCTGTATAATCTGCTAAAATCAACTATTTATAAAATAATATTTGGCTGACTGAAATCAAAAACTTATAATAATACGTGACCGACCGAATTTTCTTAACCATTTTTGCCGCTTTTTTCTTTTCTATACAATTTTAGTTTTTGAATTCACCTACAAATTTAGTTTGTTATGGGAAATTTAAAATATCCCTTTGCAGAATTTTAAGAAGTAAAATTGAATTTGTGAACGGCTTTAGGACAAAATTATTTCATTTTTTTTAAATAACAGCAGTAAAATCGTGTCGTTTACAAATCAAAAAATCTGGAATATTAAATCCGATTTCAATTTTTTCAATAATCACTAATAAGTGAACAGACTCTTAGTTTTAGCTTTTTGAATTTTCGATGTCAAAAAAAATTTTCGAAATTCGAAAAAACTGTCTAATGAAAAAATGAAAAAAATGCAAAATTAGAGAAAACTGGGAAAAGTAGAAAAAAGTTTCTTTTTAAATTAATAAAATTTTGAATTGATAAAAAATGAAAATTACTTATATGTACGCTAAGGAACTACGTTCCAAACTGGTGTCCCATGACAGCTCTTTTGTTTTTTTTTATTCCCACTTCTCTCTAGCAAGAATTTCTTTCTAAGTATTAAAAAAAAAAGTTTCTAAAGTATTTTTTCATGTTATATTTTAATTTTTTTTTATTTTTAAAAATAGATTTTCCGAATTTTTTTTGATTGTTTTTTTGTTTTTTGAACAATTTGAAATGGGTTGGTTGTTTTTCACATATACAATATTCACAATGAAAATCTTTTTTATTTTTGGAACTACAATTGATAATTCTAGTTAGTTACTTATATGAAGATCTTACGATTAAAAAAGAGTTTGAAAAACAGTATTAAAATTTACTCTGTTTGTATATTTTTTTGTATATTCCTTTTGAAATAAAGAATTTTGAAAATATTGAATTATGAAAATATAGGAATTTGAAAATACATAATGCAGAATGATGATTAAATATTGGATTCACAAAAGATAGATTAAATTTAAACAATTATATTTCTTAGTAGTAAAGATAACATTAATCTATAATACAAGAAAATTGTAAGGACAAATCTAATGAAATGTTGAAAATAAAGAATTTATTATTATTAATGCAAAATTTTAAACTACAGAATTAAAAATTATAATAATAATAAAGATTTCGATATGCTGAATTATAAAATTTAGAATATCCATCCGGTCCTTATATACTCTATATGTGAAAATTCGATTGCCAGTTCGAGAAAAATTTGTCAATTCTGTATGTCATCCTCGATACTTGTATTACAACACAATTTTTATATCCTCGATGTCGATCTAACATTTAATCTAAAATAAAATCGAAGTTTTTTTTTTAAATTTAACAAATAAAAGATGCAATCAATAAAAACTTAATTGAACTGGAGAACTTCTATAATCACGTCCACTGCACATAAATCCGAAATAAATAAAATAAGAAGTTTTACCCCAAATATATAAATGTCAATTCTTTTACTTAATAAAATATTCTTTTTATGTTCAAAATATGTCACACTTAACTTAATTTTTGAATATTTAACCATAAAAAAAAAATATTGGAATAAAAATATTTATTATATTGATATTAGGATTTACAAAAAAAAAAATATATCAAGGGAATAAATTTAACAAGGGTTTGGGATATAAGAATTGCAAGCTCACAAAAATTTATGTTACAATTATTCTTATCGTCGCGAAACTTTTGTAAAATTTAATTTAATTTGCCCTATCCAATTTTCGTCATCTTGAGGAAAAATATTATTTTAAATATATTGTTGAAAAATTTTATGGAAGTGTTTATCAAAATCTAACAAAGCCGGCTCCGAATTCATATTTGGCTATGTTAGTATTAATAAATTATTGAGAAGATTCGAGTTAAATTGAAAATGCCCTACAGACAATTAATAGTATGTATATATTTATGTTTTAGAAAACGAATTTTATAATAAGCTAAGAATTGAGGTACACATAATATTTGGAAGCAAATTAACATAAATCAAAATTAAATGTATTTTATATTATTATTATATGTTAACTTTAGTTTTAACTAATTTTTTTTTTTTTGTACAGAGCAAAACTGAATTAATAAATATTATTACAGAGCACAACATATAAATGATATTATTTTTGAAACAATAAACAGATGTTTTGTAAAATTTTCTACCAAAATAAAGTTTTCATTAAACTTGCGGTAATCAAACTATTTTTAATTCCAATTATAAAAGAGGTCGAGAAATAAACTTTTTTAATTTCCAAAAAAAAATTCTGAATAGAAGTAAAAATAGTTCGTGTGGTAATTTAATGTATTTTAGAAAAGAAGATAATTTTGCACAAATTTATAACCTAAATGTAAGTGCTTTAAAATTATTAAACTGTACACAATTACACATAGTACATATGTAATTTACAGAATTTCCAATCTCATTGTAAGATTAGATTTTTTATGGTTGATTTTTGGTTTTGATATGCCCGAGAGCAACCTCCAAGATAAATTTTATTATAAATTTCGTAGGATAACAGGACGGGAGATTTAGATCATAAATTTCAAGTTAAAACCCCGAAAACAAAGTTTGTTCTAATAAGATATTATATGAAAATTTATGCAGAAGAAACTTAAAATCGCGTAACTAGAAAAACCTTGAATCAGTAGTTAGGGGAAAAATATTCGAAAAAACGCAATTTGCATGCCTCTAACTTTACAACAATCTATACAATCTTAAGCTCTTTGTTTTTTCATTGTAAAAAATAAAATAAAATTATGTATTAAAAAGTTATATTTCTGCGAGTATTTTATGTTACGTAAGATTCAAACTAGATTTCATAAAATAAAAAAAAAAAAAAGAGCATAAGATTATTTTAGCGATAAAGAAAGAAAAATCCTTTTTTGTATTGAATCTTTTTTCTGTATTGAATCTTTTTTCTGTATTGAATCTTTTTGTTTTTTTTTAGTAAAAATTCATTTTTATGCTTATCAATGGAATTTTTTCTAAGTTTGAAAATAAAAAAAATTCCAAAGATTTAAATTGAAACTAAAAAAAAAACCAAAAGATAAATTTTTCAATTTTTCATTCATGATTTTACTTCAATTTTAGTTTAATTGGATTTCAAAAAATTTTGCAAATAAAACTTCTTAGACGTTAAAATTAGCAATTCGGTACATACTAAGATAAAATAAAAAATATTAAGAAAAGAAATAAATTTTTTTTATTTTTTTTTAATACTTTATAATGCAGATATTCAAAGTTCATAAAATTTTGGTGAACCATAAAGAGTTTTTCAATAAATTCGAAAATTTTTTGGTTTTTATTGAAAAGTTATATATTGAAAAACATTTTTTTTTTTTTTTTTTTAAATCTTTGTTTGCTTATTTAAAGAAGAAATGCGTCTGGGCTTATCGAATTGCCAAAGTTTAACATTTAATCCGATCTAACTATAGATTTAAACAAAATTAATTAAGATTTAATGTTCGTGACATTTGAAAATTATACTTTAAAATAAATGAAATACGTATTTGAAGTTGGGAAAAAACCTTCTTTGTTCATAAATTTTGAGACATAAGTACGCGTAATTCTTGCTTTTTCCTAAAAGTGTAAGACTAAAGCAATATTGCAGATTATGTTCTAAAATCTATTCTAACACTATTATTTTCTTCTTTAAGTAACTGAGCCGTTTATTTTGAAAGTGGTTTAAGTCCATTTGTTCTTGTATTGAGATATTTAAGGTTTTGTGTTTCAGTGTCAAAATCAAAACGGTTTTAATGATACTAGACTAAAATTGCTTATAAATAAAAAGAATATATACTATTGTGCTTATTGTTATCATTAACTATTATTAACTATTTTTTTTTTGAAAAATGGACTTAAACCACTTTCAAAATAAACGGCTCAACTAATTAAGTACCTAGTTCTGCGGTGGAAATATTTCGTAGTCCAACATTTATAAGCTTTTCATGGTTTTAATAAAAATTTTATAATTTTCCTAGCATCCATTTTTCTCTTAAATATATTTTATTAATATTAAAGCTCTTAAATATTTATAAAAAATGAGAATGATAATTTATTTTTTTCTAGGAATAACTTTTTTCAATGTCGGAAGCTTTTTTTTATTCTTTTAGTGTGCATATAACTTGGTGACACAAAAAAGGCAAATGATAATAATGAAAATCAGTTACACTTTGTTTGACTTCTTTAGGTTAAAGATGGTTAAAGTTAGAATATTGGAATTAAAATAGTTTTTTTTTTTTTTTTTCAAATAATATGTAGACTAAACTAAAATAAACTATCGAAAATATAAACAAAATTTTCACTAGTCAGCATAATTTTAGATATTGCTATCATGTTATGTATAAAGATCAAAATAATTGTAATGTTATGTCAAATACATATTTTACAAGTCTTAAGCTTGATTTAGAAATACAGATAGAGATACATTTTTAATGAATTTGTTTAGTAGGAATGTCGTGAAACTGAGCCAAATGTAGGTATATAGTACAAAAGAAAAGATGAACTTGTTGAGAATATTCTAAAACACTACAAAAAAGTTCACCATGTGACATGTGTGATTTATTATTTTAATATAGGAAAAAAATAAAATTCCACAAGGCCAATATTTAGCTAAATGTTAAAATAATAATTTGTAATATCATTTTTAATGATTTTTTTAATATTTATGTTATATTTTTCAGTTTTAGTGGCCTTATGTTCTTTTTAGATTAAAAGTTTTTTTTATGTGTACATATAAGGTTAAATGCTTCCAATCATAAAAAATAGTGCAAAAAAAAAGCGTGGGTACATATATTATTTATATCCATCGTTCATTATGTACGTATACGATAAATAAAAAAACTTTGTTATTTTCAATTACCAACTTATAGGTATCTATTTTTAATTTTTTTTTATAGAATTTAATGCAAATATAGATCAATAAGCAATTGGAAATAATTTCCTTTTTTGAAGTTTATACTTCTTTAGGCGCGTTGTATAATATAATTGAGTAATTCTGTATAGGGGGTAAAAATTATTGTACTCATTCGAATTTCGAGTTTGAAAAAAAGCGACATGCTGTACCGTTTGAATTCTCAAAAAATGAGTCCACTCAATAATCATTTGTTATTTATAAAAATAAAATAATTTGGCACGAAAAATTTAAATTCAAATTATTTTTTAAAAATCTTTCGTTACAAATTATTTAAAAACTAAAATTTATTTTTCAAAATAGGTAGGTCCAGTGAAATAAAGATTACCTGCCGCAAAATTTTTGGGCAGGGAGCTACGGTTAGGTCGTGCCGACACAAAATATGCAAAAAAAAAATTATTTTCAAAATAGGTAGGTCCGGTGAAATAATGATTACCTGCCGAAAAATTTTTGAGCAGGGAGCTAGGTTAGGTCGTGCCGGCTCAAAATATACAAAAAACATTTTGTTTCAAAATAGGTAGCTCTGGTGAAATAATTAGATTACCTGACCAAAAATTTTGGGTACGGAGCTACAGTTAGGGTTTCCCGGCTCAAAATATACCGAACATTTTTTTTTTCAAAATAGGTAGCTCGGGTGAAATAAAGATTACCTGTCCAAAAAAAGGAAGAAAGTGCGGGTGGCAGTAAGGGCTGAAGAGAAGTCGGAAGGGCGGAAGGGAGGACGGAAGCTAGGGCGAAGATTAGGGCGGAAGTGAGGGCGGAAGTGCGGGCGGAAGTGAGGGCCGAAGTGAGGGCGGAAGTGAGGGCGGAAGTGAGGGCGGAAATGAGTGCGGAAATGAGGACGGAAGTGAGGACCGAAATTAGAGCGGAAGTGACGGCGTAAGTGAGGCGGAAGTGAGGGCGGAAGTGAGGGCGGAAGTGAGGGCGGAAGTGAGGGCGGAAGTGAGGAGGAAGTGAGGGCGGAATTAAGGGCGGAAAGGGGGAGTAAGTTAGGCGGAAGTGAGGGCGGAAGTGAATGTGGAAGTGAGGGCGGAAGTGACGGCAGAAGTGAGGGCGGAAGTGAAGGCGGGCGGAAGTGAGGGCGGAAGTGAGGGCGGAAGTGAGGGCGGAAATGAGTGCGGAAATGAGGACGGAAGTGAGGACCGAAGTTAGAGCGGAAGTGACGGCGTAAGTGAGGCGGAAGTGAGGGCGGAAGTGAGGGCGGAAGTGAGGGAGGAAGTGAGGGCGGAATTAAGGGCGGAAAGGGGGAGTAAGATAGGCGGAAGTGAGGGCGGAAGTGAATGCGGAAGTGAGGGCGGAAGTGAATGCGGAAGTGAGGGCGGAAGTGACGGCAGAAGTGAGGGCGGAAGTGAAGGTGGAAGTGAGGGCGGAAGTGAGGGCGGAAATGAGGGCGGAAGTGAGGGCGGAAGTGACGGCAGAAATGAGGGTGGAAGTGAGGGCGGAAATGAGGGCGGAAGTGAGGACGGAAGTGAGGGCGGAAATAAGGGCGGAAGTGAGGGCGGAAGTTAGGGCGGAAGTGAGAGTGAAAGTGAGGGCGGAAGTGGAGGAGGAAGTGACGGCGCAAGTGAGAGTGAAAGTGAGGGCGGAAGTTAGGGCGGAAGTGAGGGCGGAAGTGAGGACGGAATTGAGGGTGGAAGTGAGGGCGGAAGTGAGGGCGGAAGTGAGGGCGGAAGTGAGGGCGGAAGTGAGGGCGGAAGTGAGGGCGGAAGTGAGGGTGGAAGTGAGGGCGGAAATGAGGGCGGAAGTGAGGGCGGAAGTGAGGGCGGAAGTGAGAGTGAAAGTGAGGGCGGAGGTGAAGGTGGAAGTGAGGGCGGAATTGAGGGCGGAATTGAGGGCGGAAGTAAGAGCGGAAGTAAGAGTGGAAGTGAGGGCAGAATTGAGGGCGGTAGAGAGGGCGGTAGTGAGGGCGGAAGTGACGGGGAAGTGAGAGTGGAAGTGAGAGTGGAAGTGAGAGTGGAAGTGAGAGTGGAAGTGAGGGCGTATGTGAGGGTGGAAGTGAGGGTGGAAGTGAGGGTGGAATTACCTGGTCAAAAATTTTGGATAGGGAGCTATGGTTAAGTCTTCCCTGCTTAAAATATGAAGAAAAAAAAAACACACGAAGCAGTCATAGGCACGGCCGAAAGAAGTTAATACTTAAGCTTTAAATAATTAAATAACAGTGGCTACAAATTATGGGCAGCTCAGTACAAAATGTAAATTGAAATAAAAATCAGTCCATCAGTCCAAAAGCAGTCCATTATTTGTAGCCATTGTTATTTCTGAGTTTAAAACTTTTAAGTATAAACTTCTTTCGGCAGTTCCTATGACTGCTTTTTTTTCTTTTTTTTTTTTAATATTAATGCGTATTTTTAATAGTAGATTATTGTATATGTAAACTAAATTTGTTATTAATTAAGAGTTCTGTATACACAAAAATATATTGACACGAGTCAATACTTATATCACGAGACCGAAGGTCGAGTGATATAAATTGACAAGTGTCAATGTATTTTTGTGTAAATACAGAACGAGTTGTATAACAAATTTTGTTTACATATCCAATATACTGTTTTAATGCGTAGGGGAGAGGTAGTTGCAAAGAGAGAATATTTTTTCTTCTCATTTTTTCTCTTTTTTTTTTTTTGTTTGGCTGTATTGAAATATTGTGAGAGATATTATATTAGTTTAGGTATTGCGTAGTATTCAATACGAAACATCTAAATGATTTCATTATTTACGCTGATGCATTTAAATTTTTTCATTATATACGCTGATGCATCTAAATTTTTTCATTATTTACGCAGATGCATCTAAATGATTGCATGTGTATTGACGCATATAATACTCCATTTAGTGATCTAAATTCTATAGCACTAAATACAACATAACGATCCCCAACGCATTAAAATATATATAGTGTTAGTAAATATTTTATAAATATATATATATTTTATAAATATTATAAATATAGTAAATATTTTATAAATATTATCATAGTTATTCAACTGTAATGAGTATTAAGCTTTTTCAGTTAGATTCATTAAAATTTATTATAAATAAAGCATAATATGTATGTTTGTACCAAACTAATAAATTATTGAATATAATTTGACAAATTTGTGATAAATGAGTTATTCGTGTTATACATTTTTGTTTACTTAAAATTACCAATGAATCATATAAAAGATAATTTTGATAAATTTAAATTTATTTATAATTGACTATATCGATCATAATTAATAAAATTATTATGTATGTAAAATTCATTAAATTTGAATAAGTCAACATAAATTTTCATTTTCTAAAATTTAGTACATTCTGACTGAAATTCATTCAACAGAAAGAAAGGATTAAAAAGATAACTCATTTATTTTCCATATGAGATACACAATGAGATTTTTGTACCCTCCTTCAGTAGAAATTTATAGAATTCCAGCTAGAATTAAGATAACTAATTTTATTTTGTATCAAAAATATTTTTATTATTAAAGTTTTTTTAAGCTCTAAAAAATTTTGACTCAAATCTTATTTCTCTTTCTAAGAAAGAAAAAAAAAGGATACTCAAGTAATCGCATCTTTAATTCATTTCTTTTTTGTTTTCTAAAATAATTTGATTTGAATAAAAAGTATCTACATAATCAATTTTGTCAATTTTGAAAATCAGTCGAACCTTGCATAGCGTTATATTAAGCTTGTTTGTAACTTTAAAAAACTTATTATTGAGAAAATCATTTTTTATAAATAATTGAATGTATTTTATGTTCCGTGTATTATTAAAATTATATAGAAAAACCCAAATCACAAAATTATTTTCTTCTTCAAAATATATGTATATACAATTCTTCAGTAAATTACATTTTACAAAAAATATATATGAAATATATTATTCTTAATCCCTTAACGAATTTCAACAACAATCCAAAGTAAAAGAATTTTTCTTTTTGTTTTACATTTTAGCTAGGATTCCAATATATAAATTGTGGTTTCCGGTGGAAATTAGAAACATATTTAAATTATGTACATACATAATGTTTGTTCAACAACATTATTGTACATTACAATGTTATGGTGATGGCTTTCAATATGTATAATCTACAATGTTATGTGTATACTTACATTTTTATATTACATGTTTATATCCTACTAATATAAATATATTACAAGACAATAGAAGTGATGTTATTATTGAACCTCCTCAAGTTCAAAGATTGATATAAACTGTTTTTTTTTTCATGTACAATGTAGTATATCCACATTATGATTTCAATAAGGTATTATTCTGTTGAAATCTCAAATTGCAATGATAAACTTTTAAGTATGCCCTAAAGTTCAACATAAAGACAAAATTCAATTCTATGAATAGTTACCAGGTACTAGTTTATACTATAATGAAAAAATATCTTTTAATATTCGTTCATATTCCGTAATCTTTCTTAACTTAAAATAGCTAAATTATTTGAATGTTTTTTTTTCTATGCATATTATGTATACGCCCGCCGGCTTAATGATAATTTAAACATTATAGCTTAAATTTAAGTCTTTGTTTTATAATTTTTTTTAAATATAAACAATAGGATGGCCTATAAAATTTTCTAAATAGAAAAGTAAAAATACTCTTATCCTAGCATGAAAATTTTTAACATAAATAGTCCCAAAAATTCAATTAAATCAATTCAAAGAAGTGACAAGAGAAAAAGAAAGATTAAAAGAAAAACATAATATTTTACATTATTATTTGAATTATGAATTATTTTCTGAATTTTAATAAAGCTTTATTCTTTTTTGTTGAACTTTTTTCATATAATTATTCTTGTGTTTTTTTTTTTATTTTTATTTTAACAATAAAGCATGTTTTATAAATAAAAATAATGGGGGCTATAAAACTATTAAGATTATTTTTTTGACTATTTTAAAATAACATGTATAACAGAATATTATATTAAACATAGTAACAATTATATGATTTACAACATGAAGTATATTAAAGATTCATTAAAGATTGTTTGATTTCTAGATAAACATACAAAAATTGTGACAAATTAAGTAATTTTGTTAAGTGAATCGGAATAAATTATGTAAAAGAAACTGAATCTAAATTTAATCATATTTCATATCTTTCATTAGAAAATTAAGATTGGGCTAACTTTCCAATAATTTAAAATTAATATAATATAAAATTAAAAATTGATAATTGACAAAAGTAAGTAATAAATAATAAATCACTTCTTTTGCTATTACAAGTCAAATAAAAAAAATGTTTGTCATATGAAATGATGAAGTCAGAATGGTCATGCACTTTGTTTATGTCTAGTTTGATTGCATTGGAAAAATATGTCATAAATGTTGCTAATATACGTCTGAAATTGATACCGAAACATATCAAATAAAAGTTAAAATTTATAATTAACTTTTGAGAGTAATGATACACTGATTTTGCATAACGCTATTGTAATAATTTAATTTTTCATTTCAAGTTCAGTTTAAAATTCGAATAATAATAATAATAACGTCTGCTGAGAAATGAAACAACGTATGACATTTATACGTCATTATTTGACAATAGCACCATTCGATTCCTCGTACTCGATTTTATAAGTACAACTACTTTGCAATATCCTTAATGTTGAATAAAATGTGTTTTTTAGATGAAAATTGTACGCTTCTGGATATTTTTTCATACGTTTTTTTAATTTTCAAATCTTTAAATTCAAATTACACGAAACTATACTTTTCATTATACGTTGTTTCATTTCTTAGCAGGCGATAATGTAATTACTGATTTCATGTTCTAATTTTCCTAAATAATTTACATATACAGTTTTGTATATGTACAATTTTTCTTTTTATGCATTGTTTATAGCTACCACAGTAATTTTTGGAGGAATGTTCCGGAAACCTATTCACAGCTAATTTTATCTGAAAGTAAAAAATCAACTGCAAAAAATATAAAAAAAAAAACAAAAAAAAAATTTTTGACAGGGAAGGTATCGAAAAAAAATATTCAGATAGGTAGGAAACGTAATGAAAAAGAAACAAAAAAAAAATTTTGTGAACTAATGAAATTTTTCAGATAGCAAAAAAAAAAATTCAATTTTCATAATTATTTGAAAATATTTTTAAAAAATTCTTTTTACGAAAAATAGATAAAATTAATATCTTCATTTTCAGTAAATTTGCTTAAATATAAATAGAATAATAACATAGAAAATCGGTTTTTACGGTACCATTTTTTCAGATAGGTAAATTAGCTATAAACAAGGCGTTAAAGGTCAATTCACACACATCAGTCACGTCAAGTCACCGTCACGTCATTTCAGTAAAAAAATTATCGTTCCTTGCAATTTAAATGAACTGTCTACACTCATCCGGCACCGTCACGGCACGGAACCATCAGTCGTGCCACCGTCAACCAACCGTCAAAATTAAATTACTTTCCAACGATATTTTTTTTTTTGACTGACGGCATTTTTGAAATTGAAAATAAAACAAAGATGTTATTTGTTATTTTGTATCTGAAAAAACGGTGACTGAACGGTGACGTGACTGAAGGGTGTAGACACAAGCCAAGATTTCGACGGACACTTGACGATGACGGACCGGTGACGGAACTGTGACGTGCCTGATATGTGTGAATCAATCTTTAGGCTTAATGCTCCATTATAAGATAAACAATAATATTTAAAGTAAACAAAAAAAAATACATAAAATTTTTCATTAGATAAATTAATGTTTAAAAGAAGATGATATTATGTAGAACATATTAAAGAATCGTCCTTACAGAAGAATGTATTCTTAAAGAATAGTATATATACAATATACGATATGGTATACTGTGAACCTATTTACTTATACATTAAAAATAAAATTATATTTTCATATTTTGTCATTTTGGAATATTAATATGCTTTAGTTATATATGCATACATTTATGTAGATCCCAAAAATCCTAATTTATTCTCATAAAAGCATAAAATTGGTTTCTTCTTTCTTTTGAAATTTTCGTAAAGCCAATTTAATAATTTATTAAAGAAAATAAAGAAAATAAATATAAAATTGAAAAATATCATCAATTCAAGATTCATGAAATAAAATTCTCATCTCTCATCTCAGCTGTAAATATGTAAAAGAGACCAAAATTAATTCATATCGATGTTTAATAATTTCGAAATTTTACTTTATTTCGTAGCTATGACTTTGCAGCTAAGTGACCTTCTCTTTTACGATATTCGTTATGAGAAGAACAGGGCATTATAAATAAAGTTAAAATTAGAAAATCTTTTTAATTTTGGTAAAAACATTTTGCATCTGTTAAGAAAATTTTCCTTTTTTTAAGAAGATTATGTATGAAGCTGTCACAAATAAAAACTTAAAAGTTTTTTTGTTGTAATAGTTTTACAACTAAAATATTTTTACTATATCTACTTGCAGTTGAAATTCCTGCTTGTTCTAAATTGAAACT